>OVAF01000087.1:12856-79384 GCA_900406245.1 Odontarrhena argentea | reverse complement strand
GTCTAGATTTACAATAAAAATCAAATTGTAGTCTATAAATAGCAATTCCCACTTTTAAATAACTATGAGTTTAGAAATTTAAGGGAAATAATCATGTTTAATTTATTCTACCGTGTGAACACTTGCATGCTGTGGGATCCATTTGTAACCAAATATCATGCTTTTTTTATAAAATATTTATTATGTTGATTCGGAAATCATATATATATGATTTATAATAAGATTATATATGTATTCAGATTTAATTCTGAAACTGAACAAAAAAATCATTCACCGAATAGATTTTTAACAAATTTTTATAACACTCCATTTCGATTACATGTGTAAGGCTACAAAAATATAATTATTACCGAAAAATACAAACAAATGATAAGGCTAGGGAACAAGAAATTACGCGATACTTCCATTTTAAAAAAAAATATTATTCCTGAACAAATTATCAGACCTTTTACATTTCTAGTTGATCTCTGATTTAACATAATTATCGTCTCATTTGACTATCACTTTAAAAAATAAATAAAAAAAATCTCCGATACATCTTTTGGAATTAAGATCATTAGATGACAAAATTTAGTTGTATATGTTTTTTTTTTTGGGTGAATTTTAGTTATAATTTTTGTGCTCTCAAATATAACGAAAGAAATTATACACATACATGAATTACGGTATCCTTATGCTCCAAACTTTAACCTCAACCCCATCATTATAATATCACTTCTTTAGTCTATATTTTCATGCAGCTAATTGAGTAATAAAAAATGAACCTATATGTAAAACTATTTATTTAAATCTGATTTCGTCTCCGAATCTTACCTATATGATTGGAATTTGGTACAAATTTTTTTATAAATAATGTCGGTAACTAAAACAAGTTATGTTTATTAATTACACACGTGATAAAAAATATATTAATACAAACGAAAGAACGATCATATCTTATATTCCCACTCTGGCATGCAATATTCTTTTTTACTGATCGACCAATGGATTGTCTCGTTACCAAAATTGTACCACTTTCAAAGGTTTCTTTCTTATTATTCTTTTATGTATTGGTAATTTTATCATATGTACTGAGAAAATATATGATATATAATATATTTTTTATAGTTAAGATCTTTCTTTTTTCATTAAAGGTCAAACAAATTTCTGTTAAAGTTAAACTGGTAATATTGTTTTTTGAGCTTGGATGTGGTAGTAGTATCTGTTTTCTTAAAGTAATTATTTGCAATTATTTAGATGAGTTCATGATTAATTTTTAAAAAAATTATATTTTATCGTTTAAAACGTTTACGGTAACCAACCATGATTGAAATAGTAATCTAAAAATTTGAATTCTTGTTCTAACCATAACTAAAACCGTAATGTTGAAAACTTGGATTTTTGATCTTAAACTAACCTAGTAATGTTACTATTAGACTGTAATTATTTCAATTTTTTACTATTAACTTTAGGTTTTATAATGGAAATATAGAATTGTGTTTTTCTTGAGAAATTATATATCAAACCCACTACCTACAAAAAAAAAAAAAAATGCATTTAAAAAGGTCATAGACTTAAGAAGTAAGGAAAGGAAAGAGAGGCCGAAGATACACGACACACATACACTGCTGTTTTCTTCTATTCAAAAGGGAGAGAAGCTTCAACCCTACAAAAGCAAATCACTTGTTTTTTTTTAGTAGATTCTTATTTTATGTCATTCACAATAATTTAAAAACCACTTAAAATAATAAAAAAATATAATAGACCCTTCTCCACTAAAATATCATTCCCACAAAGGCATTTAGTAGAACAATTATGAACTTATAATGATGATAGATGCAATACTTAAAAAAATATTGTGGTATGCGGCAGTATTAAGTAGAAAGTAGTCTAATGATTCTTGAGAATAGTCATGGGATTATTAGTTAAATTCTCTTTAGAAATGTGATTTATATGTCATATATAGTAGTGTTATTAAAGGATATTCTTATGTGTGTCAGAATAATTTGTATATTGAAATCGGAAATTTCTAAGATCTATCTTGAAAAAAGTCTATTAGTGGTGATTAAGAATCGATCTTTGATCAATTTTCTTTCAGATCTTTTTGTGAAATGTCATCTTTGATCAATTTTTTATTGAGATCAAACCAAAATCTGAAATTGGCTATAGCCTCTTAACTATTAAGTAAACTATATAATTTTTGTTGTTGTTAATTTTTTTTTTTTTTAAACTATAATATTTTGGTTAGAGTAGATTTGGGTTTTTTTTTCTTTTTCCAAATGTAAAGCATATGTTTCACTCAGCTTTTCTTAATTTAGTTTAGATATATTTTCACTATTGTGTGAATGTAGCTCAATAGCTCATGGAAGTTAAATTCTCAATTGCGTGTGGGACTGAATTAAGAATTCAATTAAATATATGTATAGTCAATAGTAACCGACAAAAAAAGATTAAAAGAAGAAATAAATGGAGGATCTATTTTGCAACACATTGAGTAGTCACACCATGCTTTGGAGACTCATCCCATTCAAGAATATATTACTTTACACGTTTTTAATATTATTAATTCAGCCCCTTTTGTTATTTTTTCTTCCTTAAAGTGACATTGTTCATTTTACAAATCATACCTCCATACATTTCTCATATATTTTTTCTTATACCAGTTTCATGTTTGTTACAATACTTGTAATAGATATGGTGAAAAATGTTTTCAGAAACAAAGCATTGTATCTATACTTTTTCCCATCATTAATTTGATAATATTTTAGAATTAAATTATCGGTGCTAGGTAAATTATATAAAGTTTATCGAAGATCTCACTTAAAAATATTAATAAAACCATGTACAATTATTTAAATAATCTATTTTAGGATAAATCTGAATTTATTTGTACATAGATGTAGTATTTGTTTAAAAAATCTCTAAATTCCCTATGATTTTAAATATGTTTGTAAACTTCACTTCAATTTTGTTTTCAAAAGTATTTTGTATTACTTACTCTTAATGTTAGATGTAATCATAAAACATGACTCTATGTTGTTATAGGACAATCCAAGTTTGAGATGATGATAAGTTTGAGGCTTAATATTAAAGTTATTTTGTCCACTAGCCAACATTTAACCAAACATACAACTCACAACTCTTCACGTACGTTCTCAAATTCACGTCCATCGAATATATTTCTCCCCACTCGTAAAGTCAAAACACAATTCCTAGATCAATTCGCATCATATAATAGTCGTATACGTAATACGTTACCAACTTTGTTTGATTCTATTTTCTTGGTATTTCCATTTTGGCATGTTACTTACGTATACAACTTTGGTGAACCAAAATTATGGGTTTAGATTCGTCTCTATGTAATTCATTATTATGTTGCTAAAATGTCTGGTCTTAATTTTTTGAGACGATTGGATTAACGGGACAAAAAAGAGAAAAAAAGGTACGCCCAAGCAACATTTTTATAACCATTTACGTACGGGTCTAAACTATTAGTCTATTAATTACAAAGAAAAAAAATTAGATAGATTAAACCCGCAATACTATATGTGATTGGCCCATAAAGCCATTATACTATATGTGATCGAAACTGTCAATAATTTAAATTGGAGTAGATAAAACCCGAAATTTGAAAGATTACCATTANTAAATTTTAGTTTTAAAAAAAAAAAAAAAAAAAAAAAAAAAACCTAGTATCGCTAATCTGTCATTATCCAAATTGTACACAAAAGATCGAGTATATTTAGTTACTACTAGCTATATTTTTTGTATAGTCTGATAATTTGTATGTCCTTCTTCAGAATACCCTAACCTACCGTTTGTAATTATTATAACTAAAAAAAAAACTACAAAGAAATTCTCACACACTTCAGTTTTCTAAAACCTCCAAAAATATAATTAATAATTCTGAGACTTTATTTCCATCAATCTTTTGTTATATTAGAGAACAGTCTGATAGACAATACTATATCCATCTAATTCTAAACCTAAATACCTTAATATTGGATCTAGCCCCCTAAGAAGACATCTTATATATATGCACTCTTTATATAATCACAATATCGATATATTGCGAACAAGTTCAAAATATTTGAATATATTAAATTAACTTTTTTCTAATTAAAGTTCTTTCATATATATTCGAATATATCACAAATTCGTCTTGTTTGGAAGAGCATTCTGGCCAAAACCACAAAAGCGTAAAACGATAAAATCGTATTTGACACATGAGTAGACAATATACATGCATGTTGACACGATCAAAACAATGAAAAAAGAACTCAATTTTTTTTATACATCTCGTGACTCGATCGAGTCACGAGAAGTTGATAGAATCATAGATATATTAATTGGTCTTGCGTTACAAACTATGCATCTTTGTTGTTCATATATCTACAACATTATCACAAATGGTTCTTATCAAACAGTGTTTTTCAAACTCGAACTTTGTACTATAGTGATGCATATAATATGTCACCGTTACTAAAAAACCATGCACTTGTCAAGGTAAATCAAACACGTGTCCAAATATTTGAAACACGTAGTAATTGTGGACCCTATACAAGTCTCACCATTCCTTTATATTATAAAGTTTTTAATACACTTTGCATTGAATACCAAAACATTAATTATGACTAAACTTAATAAGGTTGTTCTTCTCTTGATCTTGGTCCTCTGTACTCAATCTTTAGCTAAGAAGGAAAAGAAAGACAAGGAGGAAGATGAAAACGACGTCGCTTTACCGGCTTCATGTTGCGGGTTTTCGTCACCTCTATTGGTCAAGAAAGATCAATGGAAATCGGTATTTGCGTCGAATTTCGGACATATTTCATCGGTCCAAATCGGAGATGGATGTGGTGGAATGGGACCTTACAAGATACATTCCATAACGTTGCAGCCAAATACACTTTTGCTCCCACTTCTTCTTCATTCTGACATGGTCTTCTTCGTTGCCTCTGGTACATAACATAATCTATTTCTATGTAATTATTCGGTTGGGGTTGGACAAGGTTTTAGTTTGGCTAGACTTTGGTTTACCTTAAAATCTCTATAAATTAATAAAATTTTCGGGCCGAAATGTTGTTTCAATTCGTTTTCTTATTCGATTATTTCGAATTGGTTTATCAACGAATTAATACATTAATAAATATTTTTTCTACAAATCAATTATGTATTCATATTCCGGTAGGAATAATTTATAGAAGTTTTATTATAAATTAATAAATTATTAGAATTTTGTTTGGTCTGGTTTATAATGAATTAATACATTTATATATAAATATTTCTATAAATCAGTTAGGTATTGAAATTCCGATATTAATACTTTATAGAGGTTTTATTATAAATGAATAAATTATTAGAATTTTACTGGTTAGTGCTAGTTTAGAAAATGTATTTCNAAAATTTTTTTTATTTTTTTTTTTTTTTTTTTTTTTTTTTCGGTTTGGTTCGGATTATTAGGTTAAAAACTGAATTGTGATTGTGTAGGAAGTGGGATTATGAATTGGGTTGATGAGGAAGCGAGAAGTGCACAGATTAAACGAGGGGATGTTTATAGGCTACGTCCCGGTACGGTTTTCTACTTACAGAGTAGAGTACTGGATATCTTCCTTGGAACCGAACTCAAGATTTATGCAATCTTCTCCAACACTGAGGAATGTTTACGAGTAAGTTCTGATGATTCTTATTTGTTTGATTTTTTTTCTTTTTACTTTCTTGACATCATTCTTTCTTAATTAACACATTGTCTTCAATGGATACAGGATCCTTGCTTTGGTGCGTATTCCAGTGTCACAAACCTCTTGTCTGGTTTTAATGAGTCAATTCTCAAGTCAGCTTTTGGGGTATGCATATAAATGTTGTATGATATTAGGTTAACTTGTGGTGCAAGATATGAATTTTGTATTTCTTGCTTCTCAAGTTGTTGTAGTAAATGATCTTTTCGGTTGTGTTGAGTGATTAATTGAATTGAATGGTTTTGATTAGGTTCCTGAGGAGATTATTGGGCTGATGAGGAACCGGAAGAAGCCGCCATTGATCGTGCAAGATATGTTGAGCTGCATCGAGCAGTGTGAGTCCAACAAGTACTGGCAGCTCTTACCGCGGTTACACGACCTCTTTGCCAGTAATGAAATTGAGGAAACGGTGTTAGATGCGGTTGAAAACAAAAAGAAGAAGAAGAAGCAGATAACAAAGAAGGCGAAGACATTTAATATTTTCGAATCTGATCCGGATTTCGAGAGCCCCAACGGTCGTACTATAACACTTAATACTAAGGATATGAAAGTGTTAAGAGGTTCAACAGTTGGAGTTTACATGGTTAATTTAACTCAGGGATCAATGATGGGACCGCATTGGAACCCATCGGCTTGCGAGATTTCAATTGCGGTGAGAGGATCAGGAATGGTTCGGGTGCTTCGGTCTTCCATTTCACGATCATCATCGAAGTGTAAAAGCGAGAGGTTTAAGATTGAGGAAGGAGATATTTTTGCGGTTCCTCGGCTCCATCCGATGGCTCAAATGTCTTTCATCAATGAATCGTTAGTGTTCATTGGGTTTACTACTTCAGCTAAGAATAACGAGCCACAATTCTTAGCTGGGAGGTCCTCGGTTTTGTGGAAGCTTAACCGAGAGGTATTGGCTGCGTCGTTGAATGTCAGTAATGTAATGATCGATGGAATTTTGGGAGCTCAAAAGGAAGCAGTTGTGCTGGGATGCCCTTTATGTGCGGAAGGCGAGTTCGATATGCTTAAGTCGGAGGAAGAAGAGAAAAAGCGGCCGCCCCGGCCTCAACCCGAGCCCCAACCTCAACCCCAGCCTCAACCTCGACCCGAACCACAACCTCAGCCTCAGCCTCGACCCGAACCACAGCCTAAGCCTCGACCCGAACCACAGCCTGAACCACAGCCTCAGCCTCGACCCGAACCCCAGCCTAAGCCAAAGCCTAAGCCTCAGCCTCGACCTGAACCCCAGCCAAAGCCTCAGCCTCGACCTGAACCCCAGCCTAAGCCTCAGCCTCAGCCTCAGCCTCGACCTGAGCCCCAACCACAGCCACAACCTGAGCCATCTCCATCGAGAGAAGAGGAGAGGAAGAGAGAAGAACAAATGGCGAAGAAGGAAGCAGAAGAGAGGAGGAAACAAGAAGAAGAGCAACAGAAGCGGTGGCCACCACAACCCGAAGAGGTGAGGCAAGCCGGAGAAGGAGGAGAGAAAGCCGAGAGAAAGCTTTAGGTCAAAGAGTGTTTGGGTTGTTGTACGTTTGGTTTCTGATGTCTCTTGTTTTCATTTTCCTTCCTTTGTTTGTATGTTAATGTTTTGTACTGCCTTTGTTGCATCATGTTGTGTTGTGTTCTGTTTAAACGTTTGTAAATGGGGAACGTGTGATCAAATAATCAAAATACTGCGAGACGTTGTCGAGGGAAACGACGTTTTACTTCTACTTGTACGGAAACGTACTCGACTTCATTACATGTCCAATTTGATGAATTTCATTATGTACAAAATAATGAGAAAAAGGTGGTAAACTTACAAAAATATATAGCAATAAATAAATAAAACTGTAAACATTTATACACTCTAAACATTTACGAATACTTATAAAATGTGAAACGAGAGTTTATGGTTTATTAGGGAGAGTATATAACACATATTGTTATGGCAAATCCGACCAAAAGAAAATTGTTATGGCGGAAAGATAAAAAAAGTTCTATATTATAGAAAATAGTTACAAGTTATTTTTTTTTATAGGTATATAATTACATAACATTGATATTGGATTCAGATGTTAAAAAACATTGATATTGGATATTAACTTTTTTTAGTCAGAAATTATTAATTAGACCTATAGTATACTTGACAAATGTGAGTTAATTATTAATCAGAAAAAAGGAGTAAATCACTATGGTTTCAAACCGAACTAATAAGTTCTACGCGCGTTTGAATTGGAAGANAATTGGAAAAAATTTTAAATTTTTTTTTTTTTTTTTTTTTTTTTTTGAAAACATAACTTCTAAATTCTTTAAGAACATAACAAAAAATAAAAAACAACATACCCTAACTTCATTTCACAATTTGTGAAAGAGTAAAGTCAATATAATACATTTTAAGTTATTTTTAAAAAAGTTTATTCATATGATTATATAATTTTTAAAAATAAATAGGTGACTAAACTAGATTAAACTTATTTTAGCACGTTAGTTTTTACTTTTTAGAAACCTGTAAACTCGAATGATTCTAAACCAAAATCGAAATATTTAAAAAATAATAATCAAATGGGTTATTACAAAAAAACCGAAGAATCAGTTCGATTTGGTTCATTCACTCTCATGAATTTACTAATATATTTCACTGGTTGGTAACTTCTTTTTAAACCAAACTTGGATTCACCTCAACACATACATAGATTGGGCCTAATTAGCATCGGGCCAGGCCAACATCGAAAACAATAATTGTTGCCGACGTGTCAATAAGACGATAACTAGGAAAATTGACAATACTACCCTCCCAGTCGGTCCCCGTCTTATCTATATAATAAAAAAAATAATTAAATTTTACCCTAACAAGTTTTTGTATTTCTTCATCACTTGTTATTTGCGAATCTCGACGGCACAAATAAAGAACGAAGAAGCTTCTCTAAACCCTAGCTCCGGCGAAAAAGCGAGATTGATAATTCGAAGATGACTGAATTCGAAGATCACGAAGGAAACGGAACGGCTATTGAAGGATTCCACAACGCCGAAGATAATGGTGCTCGTGGCGGTGAAATCGAGGATCACGTAGATTTGAAACCTAAGGTGTGAATTATGATTCAATCAATCAATCAAACTTGTAGCTTCTGTTTTGTGATGGGTTTGTGTTTGGATGTTCGAATTTAGTGCTAATTGTATTGAATTTGGGATCGAATTTAGTGAAGAATTGAGATTGTTAGATTTAGGGTTCCAGCAGTTGTTTTCACTAATTGAAAGATTGATTTAGGGTTTGGTATTAGTTTATGTTCATTTATTCATAAATTGGTTCACTTGGGAATCGAATTGGGTGAAAATTTGAGATTTAGGGTTGATTGATTTTACTAATTGGTTTTAGTTTTAGTTTGATTGATTCTAAAACTGTGAATGACGAGTTTTTTTAATTGTTTGTGTAGAGAGAAACCCGTGATGGTGAAAGAGAGAGTTCAAGAAGTAAAGATAGAGAAAGAGAGAAGGGACGTGATAAGGATTCTGAACGAAGCAGAGACAGGGATGGAGAGAAGAGTAAGGAGAGGAGTAGGGATAAAGACAGGGAGAGAGATCGTGACCGTCATCACAGGAGTAGCCGTCATAGGGATCATAGTAGGGAACGTAGTGAAAGAAGAGAACGTGGTAGTAGGGACGATGATGACTACCGGAGAAGCCGTGATCGTGACCACGATAGGCGTAGAGATGATAGAGGAGACAGACGCAGGCGTAGGTCGAGGTCTAGGTCGAAGGATAGATCTGATCGCAGAACAAGGTCGAGGTCTCCATCAAAAAGGTATATGATTTTTCCTCTGTCAATTACTCTTTTTATGGAATTACTGTTTCAATTTAAGAAAGTTTCTTATATCGGTCTTGTCTTTTGCAGCAAGCGGGTTAGTGGGTTCGATATGGCTCCTCCAGCCTCTGCAATGTTAGGTGCTGGTGTTGCTTTACCAGGTATATTTTCTATCTGTTTATTAAAGCTCCTCCTCGTTAATATAATGCTTGTAGTGGTTTTGATCAATTTTGGTTCTTTTGAATACTGAGAGAAGACATGGGCTAGTTTTGTTGCTTTTTTACATATATTATATAATGCTAGAACTAAGATCTTTTGGTTGTTTGGTGTTTGTGTTTCTTGTTTCCTTCTCTTTTAGTAAGGAAACATTGGGTGTGGGATGGTTTAGCTCTTATATACATGGAGGAATTACTGCAATTGTTTTATGGGTATTGCTCATCCTCAGCACCTATCACTGGTTTTTTTAGCCTTGCAAATATCTTCTCATGAAATTCTATTAGGCTTAATATTGCTTATTCTTTTCCAGGGAGGGTGAACTTGGTCTTATTCTCGTATGTACGCTTCTCATGTATTTACCTGTTTCCTTTTGTAGGTCAACTTCCTCCTGCACCACCAGTTCTTCCTGGGACTGGAATGTATCCGAACATGTTGTCCATGCCTACTGGTCAGGCATTTGGGGGACTCGCCATGATGCCAATGCAGGCTATGACACAGCAGGTTAGCTTTAATCTTTATGGATATGTCGTATATGTAAGATACTATATGTTTCTCTGGTTCTAACCATGTTTCCTTAATGTCTTTTCAGGCCACAAGGCATGCCCGCAGAGTCTATGTTGGAGGGCTTTCTCCTACAGCAAATGAACAGGTTAGTAGTATCCACTTTTTTCCGCCCTAATATGTCCCAGCATTTGATACTGACAGTGATATTCTCTCGTGTGTTGCAGTCTGTGGCTACCTTCTTTAGTCAAGTTATGGCTGCTGTTGGTGGAAACACTGCTGGTCCAGGTGATGCTGTTGTTAATGTATACATAAACCATGAGAAGAAGTTTGCTTTTGTGGAGATGCGATCTGTTGAAGAGGCTAGTAACGCTATGTCTTTGGATGGGATTATATTTGAGGTATGTGGCATTGCTTCGGTATATAGATTAACATCCGAATGCTTTCTATTTATCTAAATTTCACTGTTTTCTGTTATCCAGGGAGCTCCAGTGAAGGTGAGGAGACCTAGTGACTACAACCCATCTCTAGCTGCTACTCTTGGTCCAAGCCAGCCCAGTCCCCATCTAAACTTAGCTGCTGTTGGTCTGACTCCAGGTGCTTCTGGTGGGCTTGAGGGTCCAGACCGTATTTTTGTTGGTGGGCTTCCATATTACTTCACCGAGGCACAAGTGAGGGAGCTGTTGGAGTCCTTTGGAGCCCTCAAGGGATTCGACCTTGTAAAAGATCGAGAAACTGGGAATTCTAAAGGATACGCCTTTTGTGTGTACCAAGATCTCGCTGTCACAGACATCGCATGCGCTGCCCTAAATGGTATCAAAATGGGAGATAAGACTCTCACTGTGAGACGCGCTAACCAGGGAACAATGCAACCAAAACCTGAACAAGAAAGTGTGATGTTGCATGCACAGCAGCAGATTGCTTTTCAGGTAAATTATCTCGTTCTTGGACTATTTGAAGATAACAATGTTAAGGAAAGGAATCAGAAACAGTAAAACTTGTATACTCCATTTGTAAGATTATAAGACTGATGGTTGTCTATTTTACAGAGGCAGATGTTTCAGCCGGGCCCAGCAGTACCGCCAGGACCGCCAGGACCACCGGCGACAACAGTCGTATGTCTGACTCAAGTTGTCGCTGAGGATGAGCTTAGAGACCAAGAGGAGTATGACGATATAATGGAGGACATGAAAACAGAAGGCGAAAAGTTTGGTAAGAGACACCTCTCTCTCTATTGCATATTATGATCCATTTGGAGATATAAGATTAAAAAGCATATTGATTTGTCTCTCTGTTTTCTTGGTTGTATATGTCTGTTTTACAGCCTTTTGCTATAAAGAATCAGCCCTAACATACACAGACAGGAGACTGCATAAACCCTTCTTATCTATTTTTCACCAATGGCCTCTCTTTTTTAGAACTAACAGTTTCTGTGTCTCTGTTTGATTCTCTTGTATTAGAAATGTTTTGTTGTTTAACTCTTTAAATGCAGGTGCATTGACTAACGTTGTGATTCCGCGTCCAAGTCCCGACGGTGAGCCAGTTGCAGGTGTTGGCAAGGTTTGTTTCCAAGACCCTTATCTCTCTCACTTATTCTCTCTGGGCTACTTTCTTGTATCTCACTGTCTATATGGTATGCAGGTGTTCTTAAAGTATGCGGATACAGATAGCTCGTCGAGGGCAAGAAGCGGAATGAATGGTAGGAAGTTTGGAGGGAATGAAGTAGTTGCTGTGTATTACCCAGAAGACAAGTTTGAGCAGGGAGATTATGGAGCTTGATGTTAAAAGTTTTACTTGTTTGATTTCTATTGCTTAAAAGTTTTCTAAGTACTTGTCTTCAGTTAAAGACACTTTTTTTTGTGTGATTTTAAGATTTTAAAAGATGATTGATACATTGTTGTTAAAATCAAGGCTTTCTTCTAAGATTTTAAGTTATGTCGCAGTTCCATCCTTTATTATTTCACTGTAAAACTAATGGATCTACCAATAAACATATATAACGTTGGGAGAATTGATATTTTATTAATTTAGAGTAATATTATTTGGTTTATAAACTAATTTTAAAGATCAAGAAAAATTATCAATTTATTATTGAAGTATTAATTTATCGAATACTAACATTTTTAAGACATAACTTTTTGTTTCGGCTTTAACTTTTTCATCATCGGATCCGAGTGCGAGTCCGGGTCGGATCTTTAAACCCTAAAGGCATCACCTTTCGCGCCTTCTCATTTCTGCAAAAAATGGCTTCTTCTCGTCTCTCTCTCCGCTACGTTCGCCGATTCACCACATTCACCGGAGATTCCAAAGCCACCGTAGCCTTCCCAATCTCCGTCTCCAAAGCTAAATCCACTCTCCGGAAACAACACGATCCCGACAAAGCTCTCGAGATTTACACAAATGTCTCAAATCACTCATCTTCCTCACGCTACGCAGCTCAAGAGCTCACCGTTCGTCGTCTCGCGAAATGTAGCCGATTCTTCGATATCGAGACGCTCCTCGAGTCTCAGAAGAACGATCCCAGAATCAAAGACGAGTCTTTTTACTCGACCCTTATCAGATCTTATGGTCGAGCTTCGATGTTTGATCACGCAATTAGAAGTTTTGAGGAGATGGGTCAGTACAATACACCGAGATCATCGATTTCGTTCAATGCTCTGCTCACAGCTTGTCTTCATTGTAAGAAGTTTGATCAAGTCCACCAACTGTTCGACGAAATTCCTCAGAGGTATAATGAGATTGTTCCTGATAAAGTCTCTTACGGTATATTGATTAAGTCGTATTGTGATTCGGGTTCGGTGGAGAAAGGTGTCGAGATTATGAGAATGATGGAAGGGAAAGGTGTGGAAGTTAGTACTATTGCTTTCACTACTGTTTTGGGAGGTTTGTATAGGAAGGGTGATGTCGAGGTTGCGGAGAAGTTGTGGGATGAGATGGTGAAGGAGAAAGGTGTTGAGTTGGATAACGCGGTTTATAATGTTAGGATAATGGGTGTTCAGAAGGAGAGTCCTGAGAGAGTTGACGAGTTGATTGATGAAATGATTAGTGTGGGGTTGAAACCGGATACGATTAGTTATAATTATCTTATGGCTGCGTATCTCGAGAAGGGAATGTTGAGTGAAGCTAAGAAAGTTTATAAGGGGCTTAAGGGAAATAGATGTGCTCCCAATGTAGCTACTTTTACTACTTTGATAGTTCATTTGTGTCGTAATGGTTTGTATGAGCAAGGGTACGCGATTTTCAAGAAGAGTGTGGGTGTGAATAAGATTCCGGATTTCAATACTTTGAAGAATTTGGTTGAGGGATTGGTGAAGAAAAAGAAGAGTTATGATGCAAAAGCATTGATTAAAACGGGAAAGAAGAAACTCCCTCCGAGCTTCTTGAATGAGTGGAAGAAACTCGAGGAGGAACTTGGATTGTGTTCGGATGCAAAGACCAATGCGGCTTCTTCAGCTGTATAAAGAAGCTCGAGAACATCGCAATTGAAGATCTGATTCTTTTGCTTATGTTCTGCTTTAGCCTCATAAATTATTAGCTTGGAAGTATTTTTTGGTGGAATCTCCAGAATTCTATGGTTAGGACACTTTTTAGCTCCAGAATTTTGCTTATGTTCACTGTTATGTTCTACACACTTGTGCTTCATGATGAATTCACAATTTTTCAGTTTATGTTGTCTTTACAATTTCTTTTACTTGCAATCAAAGGTGTATAGTAAGAAAATCTATTTGTCATCAATCATAAAGACATGAACTGAGAGGTGTAACTGTGAACAATGTTGGGGAAAAATACATAGAACAGTAAAAGTAAAAGTATGTACTGTCAGCCGGTGAGAAAATGACACTTGTTTATGTTTGTGCTTTTTTTACTTTTTGGTTGTTGAGAAGTTTTGAACCAAATTTCATAAATTCTTAATAGTTTTTTTTTTTTTAATCGTGTGGATAATTATTGAACATAACTACTAAAGTATCAATACAACCAAAGAACACTAGAACAACACTGAACTCTTAGTATCACAATATCAACCATCAGAATATCTAGATACTACTATGAGTTTCTTTCATAATGTAATCTTGAAACAAAAATGGTTGACAAAATCTTCAACTTAACAGTTTCTCTCATGATGTAATTTCGTTTATCAAAATAAGGGATGACTCTTCATGACGTCAAAAGAGCCACTTTTACACAACCAAATTCTAAATTTTTACACGGCAAAAAACCTATTTTTCGGGATTTCACATGGCAAGAAACATATTATTCCGGAAGTTTGCTCCACTCTTGAGACAAAGCTCTAATAGTGTGAAAGGGTTCTCAAAACAAAATTGTTGAAACCATATCTGAAAAAGACACAATAGAAATTTCTAAACCTCGAACAGATATAAAAAGTATGATTCTAATGAAAAACAAAAGAAAGAACAGTAATGGATCGGTGCCGGAGCTAAGAAAACATCTGACACCGATCCGAAAAAGATTAGTGAAACTTTTCTCTTTTTTCTCTCCATCGAAATCTAAATGTATTATTTGCAAAAAGTATTAAAACTAAGGGTGTTTTCAATCCATAAAAATCTGATCTAGTATATACCAAACCTAACCAAAATACTTAATCTATAAACCGAATAGTATTTTGGACCATGAGAATTTCGCTCAAATACCACTTTGGATATACCACTTTTTAAAAATATTATTTTGTTTATTCAAAGATATCATTTTTTTAGGATTTAGAGTTTGTTTAGGGTTTTAGGACTTAGAGTTTATGGTTAAAACTTTAGAGGATTAATGTTTAGTGTTTAATAATTATTTGGGTTTAAAATTTACGATTTTAGTATTTAAATTTTAAGGATTTAAGAGTCGGAATTTTTTGTAGGGTTTATGATTTTAAAGTTTAGGGTAAAATTAATGAATTTTTTAAAAATATTTAAAATAGTAATTTTACTTTAAATTGATATAGTTTTGAAAAAATAGATCATAAAAATGTGACACTTTTAAAAAATGTGATTCAAAAGTGGTAGTTTTGAAATTTCCGTGGACTATTGCATAAATGAATTCGTATTTTATATATAAAAAAAAATAGAACCGATAAAGAAATTATAATTACTCTTTAAAAAATTACACAGTTCGACTAAAATCGAAATCCGAATCCATACCAAACTGAATCATTTATTGTAGATTTTTTTGTTTTAAAAAAATTTAGATATTACTTTCATAAATGAAATATCTAAAATAAGGAAAGCTTATTCTACTCGTATACAATTAATGACTTTTAATTTATGACATGTTACAGAAAGACTTCATATCACATCAACGATTTTTAAACGTTAGCTTCTAATGATTATTTTTGTCTTTGCACTATGAAATCGTCGTGTTACCAGACAATAGGTTACAGAAGATGCTAAAACCAAAGTCTATGATTGACATGATTATAGCATATCTTAAGATAGAGACTTGATGCTAAAATGTGTGTAACTGTTTGTTTTATGCCATGTAAGACTGATCTCAGTACAGAGACGACTCCCTAATAGTTTATTATAAATTGTGGAAGATTTTGATGTGTTGAAAAGTATTGATGGCTTCGTACTCCAATAAGTCCAATATAAAAATTTTGACGAAAAAGAGTCCAATACCACCACTGATGTTGTTGTCTTCTCATAACATAAACAGTGGGAAACTTGGGATTTGATCAATTGAATCTGCTATAAATTTCACAGTCAACTTGATTTTAAATAATAAAAATTGCTATATGTGTGAATGGTGGCGGATATGATCTTCTAGAAACAAAATTTTATTAAGTTTATTAAATGATATTGAAATGTACTCTTGTTTAGTTATGTTTATGTTTTATTTGTTTGAGTTTAGGAATAATGCATTCACTAAGGGTGCAACTGGTTGCACATATAAAATATTAGTAGAATAGGTGTTAGTGGAATAGAATGAGTGGAATACGGATGATAAAAGAAAAATTGTATTCCACTCATTCCTCTTAAAAATTGTAGAGGAATAATTATTTAAGAATTTGTGAACAAATTCAGTTTTTTCCAGCAGAATAGGTGGAACTTTTATAGCATTTTCTATGCAATTGGTGAATTTTCAGAGTAATATCCAATTCCACCAGATTTTGTTCATCTAAAACTGCAACCAGTTGCACCCTAAGTGATAGTATATTACTATATTGTGTGAATTACTCAGTCATGAATCAACATCGTGAATTTCTAAAATTCTACTTATATTTTAATAAATTTCTCTCTCCGTTTTAAATTAAGTGTCGTTATAGACTTAATTTTTTTTTTTTCAAATTAGTTATCGTTTTTGTTTATCAATATTATTAAATTTGTTATTGAATACCAGATCTAACCTCATTAATGTATTATGTCCAGGGACTCAAATCAAACTTCTCTTTTTAGGGATATAACATAATTTAAATATATTTCATTAATAAATGTGAAAAACTTTATGACTCACTTAATTTGAAACGAATGTAGTATATATTATATCATATATGTTTAAAATAACATTCTAATTTATCTATGGTTTTTTCGAACAATTATCAAAAATACCATTTATTTAATTTTTGTTACCACAAATACCATTAATTTTCAAAAGTTCCAAAAATACCACAAAACTAAGATTATATTTAAACATAAAAAATAAACCTTAAACCTCTAAAGTCCAAACCCAAACTCTGCCCCTAAAACTATACCATAATTTTGAAATAGTTAACTCAAATCTAAAAATTTAAATTCCAAACTTTAAGATTAACTTTTGTATTTTTGGAAATTTTCAAAATTAGTGATATTTCTTGAACTTTTTAATATGTAGTATTTTAGGAAATTTTTCCTCTCTTTTTTTTTTTAATGTGTAATGTGTTTTCTGAATTTTATTCAATAAAATGACCTTTTTTTTCCTATTTTTTGGAAATGCCAATATATTTTTGCTTATCTTTATCTTATTAAATAGAACGGAATGCGCTGAATGTGTGATCGACACGTGGCACAATTATAACTCACGAGATCGTGCCACATGTCATTTTTTAACAAGATTTTGTCAATTGAAATATGCTATTTTCAGTTTATTAACAACACAAAAAAGGCAGCACAATAAAAAAGCTAATTTAAAATCTGCATAAATAATCATAAAAAAAAAAATTCATTCTTTAAAATTTGGCACTTTTTTCCCATCCTTTATTAAAATGGAAAAGAAAACAAATTTATTATTTCATTATTATAACTCACAAAATCGTGTCATGTGTCTTTGTTAATTTAGATTGGGACAAATGACATTTTTTACAAAAATTGATAAAGGAAATATTAAATTTATATATATATATATATATATATATATAAATTTTATGGAAAACAGTAAAAAATTTCATAACAAGAAAACAAAAATAAGTCATAATTCTAATTTTTTAGGTTACAATATGACATATTTTTCTTCTATTGTAGATTAGAATATTTGTAAGAGTAATAATTTAGAATCTAATCACACATATCAAAATTATACAGTTTGTTTATTACTACAATAACTACATAAGATATGATTTGTTATTTTGTATTAAGTGAATAAGATACAATATTCATATAAGAAAATTAAAATATTTGTATGAGTCGTAATTTGAAATCTAATCATTCATATACAAACTGTACGGATTTTCAATTTCGAAATATATCTAAATAAGATATAATTTGTTATTTTATAGACAATTGTTTGGTCAAAAATTAACCGTCCGATTCGAGATAGTTCTACGGAATGAAAATAAAAAAAGAAGATACTGCATCGATCAACCAATTTCCATTATAATAGCCTTTTAGCTTAAATTACAAGGAATTGATCTAGAAATCTATGGAGGTGACGCTAATCGCGTTCTAGGTCCCGAGAATCCGGTCTCCTTTTTATCTGTCTTCTCTCCCTTTATATATGGTAATCTTCGTATTTATCTTCAATCCTATCGTAATAAGAATTAATTGTCGTATATTCTTTTGGAGATTATCCATTTCGAATATATCGAATTAATCAAGATATTATATAATTCTCAAATCTCGGGAATCATTATCTCTTGTATATTTATTAGGAAATATCTATGGAAATTAGTCCATGATAAAATTATGTCCAACAACAATGAATAAGAATATTTTTTCATACCAAAAAAAATGAATAAGAATATTTTTTATATAAATATTTGTTTCTATAACTCTGTTAGCTAAATAAAACAGAAATATTAAATTTCGCTATCAATTGTTTCTTTTTTTAATTGTGAACCGAACTTTAAAAAGGTGAAAAATTGGGGGTAGGTTGTATTTTACAAGAAGAATATAACCTACCCAAGATAGATCGGACTAAAATGGTGCACAGCTAGCCTTTTTTGTTTGGTCCACTGCTGTACCTTTCTAGCCATCACTAAATCGTTTACCAAAACTTCACGATAATCATTCATCGCATTATACATATATCATAAATTACGATCATGTGTTTCATTATCCAAAATACATCTCACTATTCACATGATTAAAAGTCCAAAGCAATCAAATCCTTTCAGTTTTCTTAAATAGAAATCTCGACAGCAACTTGATATAGGGAAGGGTAGAATACCCAGAAGCTGAATCGAATTGAATTGAAAAATCGAATTGAATTCTATTCAAAAATGAGAAATCGAATCTGACACAAAATAGATAAAATACCCGAACGGATTCTAAATTCATATACTCGAATAATTAGAGCTGAATCCAAACCGTACCAATAATTGAATGGATAAATAAAATATGATAATAACTAAAATATAAGAAAGGTATTAGATATGTTTATCATAAATTATTATCATGTGTTTCATTACTCAAAATACGTCTATTCACATGATTCGAAGTCCAAAGCAATCAAATCCTTTCATTTTTTCTTAAAGAGATAATTGGATAGCAACTTGACATATGGATGACCAGAATACCTGGAACCGAAAAATCGAACCGAATTCGATTAAAAAATGAGGAACCGAATCTGACACGAAATAGATAAAATACTCGAACGGATCCTAAATTTTATGTACCCGAATAATTGGAACCGAATCCGAATTGAATCGAGAATCAAATAGATACCCGAAATATCTGAAATATAATTATATACTCAAGATATTAACTATATATAAAATGATGTAACCCACTTATCTAAATTACAATTACAAATCCGAAAATATTAGTTATTTTTCTACTAAAATAAATATGCAAAAAAACCAAAATATAAGAAAGTTACAAGGTATGTTTATCATAATTTAATCAAATTTTATTCAATTTTTTTAAAATTATCTATATTATGATTTTACGGGTATCCAAAATCGAACTGAACCCCGAAAACACCGACCCGAAAATTAAAAATACTCGAACGGATTCTAAACCCTTGAAACTAAAAAATCAAATGGAACTAACCCGAATCCGACCCGAATACCCATACTCCCACCCTAACCTGACATATCCTAATTTTCAAAAGAAAAACAAAAAAACTTGACATGTCCTTTGAATTAACCCAAACTTCAAACTTTGGAAAAAAGCATAATGAAGATGGACCCATGACGTTTCTACACTCTCCATAGTTGATCACATAAGTGCAGCCAAAACATAAGTTTGGTGACTACATAGGACCATCTTCAATGGAAGGACCATCTCCAATGGAAATGTCTTTAAGAGTGTCTTAAACTAAAAGTAAATCAAAAATAAAATGAAATTAAGATGGATTTCTTTAGATTAAGAGAGAATGTCTCTAGAAAGACTCCTCTCCAAAACACTTAAAATAAAATAAAAATAAAAATAGTAGTATTTATGTACGTTAAGACATCCAACTAATATCAACATTGTATCCGAGATACCAATGTATCCGAAATTGAATTATCTTATCTACATTCTGCATTATGTAGAATTTGACTATTGGACCAGTCAGTTATGGTTCAATCGATATTAATGTATGATTGAAAAATAGATACAGTAGAACCTCTATAGATTAATACTCTATAAATTAATAATCCCTATAAATTAATAAAATTCTCCGGTCCCAAGTCGGGACAGTGTAAAAAATGACAAGCGATAAAATAATAAAATAATATGATAATAAGTTTTTTGGAACTCTAGTGCAAAATATAGTCCCAATAATAACATAAATTAATAATCACAAATCGTAAACATATATATATTTATATATATGTTATGTGTGTTTATGAAATTATAGTAAAATACTATGTGTGTTTAGTATATTTTTTTTATAAGTTTACCTTGATGAAATGAGTCACTAAGTTTTCTTACTCTATCATCTCATACTGCTTCTAAATATTGAGAAATGTTATTGAAGCGAGAACTACTATTATATGTAGTTAATTTTAGTATTATTCTTTCATCTTTATCATCATCAATATTAAGTAGACTAAATTTTCAAACCTTATGTATCATTTTTTTTTTTTGATTTTTAAGTGAGTTATTAAGATTTATTCTATTTTTGATAATTAAAATTATTGAAATAATATTTCTGAAATAAAATACATTAAAACAATGTGGAAAAAAATATGAATGTATAAATAAGAAAGTATAAAGAGTATTAAATACATATCAATTTTAAAATAATTAATATAAAATTTAAGGTAAAGTACAAATTTAAAATAAAGTTTATAAGAAATATATTAAACAAACAAATCTCTCTATAAATTAATAAATTTTTAATTTATTGATAAATTAATAATTAATAATTTATAGATAAATTACTATCTCAAACTGTTTCTAAATATTGAGAAATGTTATTGAAGCGAGAACTACTATTATATGTAGTTACTTTTACTATTATTATTTCATCTTTATCATCATCAATATTAAGTAGACGTAAATTTTCAAATCTTATGTATCATTTTTTTTTTTTTGATTTTTAAGTGAGTTATTAAGATTTGTTCTATTATAATAATTAAAATTATTAACATAATATTTCTGAAATAAAATATATTAAAACAATGTGGAACAATATGAATATATAAATAAGAAAATATAAAGAGTATTAAATACATATTAATTTTAGAATAATTAATATAAAATTTAAGGTAAAGTACAAATTTAAAATAAAATTTATAAGAAATATATTAAACTAACAAATCTCTTTATAAATTAATAAATTTTTAATTTATTGATAAATTAAGAATTATTAATTTATAGATAAATTACTATACTGTATAAGCACTGTGGATGCTCATTAAATTCTCAAAATAATCCACGAGAATAAAAACAAAATAAAGAAGCAAAATATCAATAAATATTAAATAGTTCTTATCCAGTAATAATAACGGTCTCGTGTCTCTACCCATTTCTTGTCTTGTAATAAATTTTGAAAAAAATCTTATTCATTTCAACGATCTAAAACAAAAGTCAACGATGTACGTTTCAGATGACAGTCTTATCTAAAATCATAAGTTTTAAACTAGTAATGTCAACTCAAGGCTTACGTAACATAGATCCATGTTAAGCGGTTAATGTAAATATTCACTCTTCTAGATTCATTTAACGTCTGTAATTAGAATATTTTGATCGGGTCTTAAGTATTATTTTTGTTTCTATAAATACATAAATAAATATAAAAAAAGATGTGGATAAATCTTATCCGTTTGATTCAAAAATAATAACTAAAATCTCTTAAAAAAAACCCAAAAGCTTGTGGTGAATCACGGGTATTATCTTTTATCTCTTGAGTTGTCATATTTGTTTTTTTTCCTATATATATTCCTCGTATCTTCTTTGCACTGACACACCAAAATTCTCAACTAACTTCCAGACAAAAGCTTAGTTTTGGGAGAGACATAATTAAAGTTTGTATACTCTATAGTTTTCTGATATAATTTATTAATCATGGCTGATCAAGTCTCCAATGAGAAACCGATGGCCAAGCTCGCCGACGCCGAGGAGAAGCCGGCCGGAGTTAATAGATTTGCTCTTCAATGTGCTATTGTCGCCTCCATCGTCTCCATCATCTTTGGTTACGGTATGTATTTTATAAATTTTAAAAAATCTCCAAAATGAATTTTTTTTTTTTTTTTTTTTGCTGTTGTTGTTGTTGTTGTTGTTGTTAAAGATCTTGAAACGTTTTATTCGAAAAGCTGTTTAATGAAGTCAAAATATTTATTGATTACGTTAATAGTTATAGATTCGATAAAAGAAATGTTTTCGGTGTAATTTTTGTTTTTGTACAATTAAAAACATAAATCGATATTGTTTCCGACACAACACTTTCAACTAAACTAATCAATAAAAAGTCTAGCTTTAAGATTGTTGTTTCATTTCTAATAAATCAGCTTTGATTCTTCCAAGACTCAAACTCAAACAACTCGATATATTTTTATGAAAAATATTGTTATGATCAGTATTATATTGATATAAAACTATATGAGATGTATTTTAATTTTGATGATTATGATAATTAATAAGATATGTTTTGTTTGTGTTTTGGTGTATAGATACTGGTGTTATGAGTGGAGCAATGGTGTTTATAGAAGAAGATTTGAAGACAAACGATGTTCAAATCGAAGTTCTCACCGGAATTCTTAATCTTTGTGCTCTTGTCGGTTCATTGCTCGCCGGAAGAACGTCGGATATAATCGGACGACGTTACACCATCGTTTTGGCCTCAATACTATTCATGTTGGGGTCAATAATGATGGGTTGGGGTCCGAATTATCCGGTTCTCTTAACCGGTAGATGCACCGCGGGGGTCGGAGTCGGTTTTGCGCTGATGGTTGCTCCGGTTTACTCAGCCGAGATAGCTACCGCTTCGCATAGAGGACTCTTAGCTTCTCTTCCACATCTTTGTATCAGTATAGGGATTCTACTAGGTTACCTAGTGAATTACTTCTTCGCCAAGTTACCTATGCATATCGGATGGAGACTAATGCTCGGTATAGCCGCGGTTCCGTCGCTAGTACTAGCCTTCGGGATCTTGAAAATGCCGGAGTCTCCACGGTGGTTGATTATGCAAGGTAGACTTGGAGAAGGCAAAAGGATATTAAATTTGGTTTCGAATTCGCCCGAAGAAGCAGAAATCCGGTTTCAAGACATCAAAGCGGCTGCGGGAATCGACCCGAAATGCGAAGACGAGGTTGTGAAGATGGTGAACAAGAAGACTCATGGAGAAGGAGTTTGGAAAGAGCTCATTTTAAGACCTACTCCTGCGGTGAGACGGGTTCTTTTAACCGCGCTAGGGATCCATTTCTTCCAGCACGCTACCGGTATCGAAGCCGTGCTTTTATACGGCCCAAAAATCTTCAAAAAGGCAGGAATCACGACCAAAGACAAGCTATTCTTGGTCACAATTGGTGTCGGAATCATGAAGACGACGTTTATATTCACAGCTACTTTCTTGCTAGACAAGGTAGGGCGAAGGAAGCTTTTGTTGACCAGTGTTGGTGGAATGGTTTGCGCGTTGACTACGTTAGGTTTCGGGCTTACAATGGCCCAAAACTCCGGCGGGAAGCTAGCTTGGGCTTTGATATTAAGCATCATCGCGGCTTATAGTTTCGTTGCAGTTTTCTCTATTGGGCTTGGCCCAATAACTTGGGTTTATAGCTCGGAGGTATTCCCGCTGAAGCTAAGAGCACAAGGAGCTAGTCTAGGTGTTGCGGTGAATAGAGTGATGAATGCCACCGTGTCGATGTCGTTTCTGTCGTTGACGAAAGCGATAACGACCGGTGGAGCTTTCTTTATGTTTGCCGGAGTCGCCGCGGTGGCTTGGAATTTCTTCTTCTTCCTATTGCCGGAGACTAAAGGGAAGTCACTTGAAGAGATTGAAGCACTTTTCCAAAGAGATGGTGATAAAAAAGTCTCCGCCGAAAACGCTGCCGCTTAGCATATTTTAATGTGTCTTTTCTTAAAACGACTGCGTTTCGCAGATTATGATAATTCGACGCCGTTTCGGTGTGTATCTGTGTGGATTTTTTTTAATCAAATTATAAACGCAACGGTCACGATCACGATCACGATCGGTTTTTAATGTAAACCAATTAAGGGTGTGAAAGTAAAATAAAAAGAAACTGATGGTTCTAAACAGAAGACGATGAAAACTAAGAGGCTTTATCATTAAATACTCTTTTACAAAACCAACGGTCGCGATTGGATTTTCGTTATATTAGATTAACGGCTCACACATCGCCATTTACTAGCATCAATGGCCCAGTAGTGAAGAGAAAAAAAGAGTGAACTTTTTCTTTATTCAAGCTCAAAATCGAGCCGACACTTTTGCAATCACACTGAATCTACTCATGAGAGCTCAGATTTGGTGTTAAAGAGTGTAAATTCAACATTTTTGAGATCGAGATGAAGGAAGACGATGCTTTACCGACGACGAATTCGAAGAAGGAAAGCTCCGATTCGGGTTTATTCGGAAGAGGACGATACAAATTCTGGGCATTTGGAGCCATTTTACTTCTAGCGTTCTGGTCAATGTTCACCGGTACAATCACACTCCGGTTATCAACGGGAAATCTAAACCGGCCTGGGGAAGAAGATCTCGGGATTCCGAGTTACGACAACCTCGACGTTCTGGTTAGTAATAGTCTCTCTCTCTCTTTTCCAATTTCGTTTTTGATTTGTTGTGTTGTTGTTGTGTGATTTTGAGGGTTTTTGGTTTAGGAAATGGAGGAGAGGGAGAAAGTGGTGAAGCATATGTGGGATGTGTATACTAATACTCGTCGGATTAAGTTACCTAAGTTTTGGCAAGAGGCTTTTGTTGCTGCTTATGAAGAGCTTACTAGTGATGTTCCTGGTGTTAGAGAAGGTGCTATTGGTGAAATCGCGAAGATGTCAGTTCGGTCTGTTACTCTTGATCCACTTACTTCGAGATCCACTACAATGGTGATGATTCTTGCTTCAAACTTTGTGTGTTTTGAGTAGTTTCTTGATGACCCTCTTGATTAGTGAGTTAGAAGTAGTAGATATGATTTGAAGTTTGTGTTTTTGAGGTGACCCTTTTGATTAGTGATTTGGAATCAGGAGATATGGTTTAGATGGGTGGTAGATCTTGCCTTTGGTTGCAGTACTCTGTGTTGTCTTCTTGGATCTTCGTAGTTTTTATAAATGGGATGAAGTATATAGTAGTGATGTTTAAGCTGGAATCTTGAGTTTTGTGATCTTTAGTGTCCTTAGGTTGGTTTAATTCTGTGTCGAAGCTATGTGGAAGCTTCAGCTATTTTGAGTTGAAACAACGACGGTGAAATCATATGTTGGTTAGAAATCAGTAGATATGGTTTAGATGAATGGTAGATCTAGTGTTTGGTGGCAGTACTCTGTGTTCTCTTCATAGTTTCTATCAATAGGATGGAGTAAGTAAATAGTCATGTTAAATTTGGAATCTTTAGTTTTGATCCCTAGTATTCTTAGTTTGGTTCAATTCTGTGTTGAAACCATCAGTTTTGTTCAGTTCTGATGGTCAAGTTTTTATCCAAACATTCAACAACCCTTAAAAAGTTTCCATACTCATTGGTTAGCGTAACGGACATGGTTGAATGATTCCGGAGACTTGGTATGAAGGTCTAGTGTTAGGTTAAGATTGTTACATCTTAGAGGTGACTGGTCTCTAAGTTCAAATTATTGCAGCAGTAATAGACAGCATGTGATCAGTAGATTAATTCTTCTAATAAATGATGTTATGAGGTTTTAGTTAGATCTAGCTTTTGGTTTTGTTTCTTGCATTTATTGTAAAGCCTCTTTTGTAGAAGTTAGTTGGTAAAGTTTGGTAGAGTCTCCATCACTCCAGTCTCCAATTTAGCTTGCATAAGAATTCATCTTTAGATTTCTTCTTTTTAACTCATCTCTTTTCGGTTTTGTGTTCAGAGTGCAAGGGACTTGAGAAGAAGCTTTAAGAAATTGTTACACAAGCCCGCAACAAGTAGCTGATAATGATACTGGTAACACGCTTTTACATACAAACCTAAGATCATTTTACACTCGCAAGAGCCAGAAGATGAACTACCAAAATGGATGGTTCAGTTTACCGGATTGAAGTTCTTGTTTCGCATTTTATCGATTGGTAATTACATAGAGCTACTTTTTTAAAGTATATGTAGAAATCATACATGGATCCTGATGATGTATTTCTTCTTCTGAGATTGCATCAAATTAAAGATTTTACAATGAAATAAAGCATGATATTTGTTTGTTCAGTCCTCATCACATAATATTCATAACTGTTACATAGATACCAGAAAATTTCACAATATATATCTTCCGATTGTTGCAAATGCAAAGTAGACCAAANAAAAACCAAAAATTTATTTTTTTTTTTTTTTTTTTTTTTTTTTTTTGCGGTTCTAATCTCTTATAAATACGAGAACTTCTCATTGACAATTTTACAATGAACATTTTAATTGTTACACAAAAATCCATGACAAATGATTCAATCTTTGACACAAAGACTGATATCTTACCAATTATAATTAGCAATTGAATATTTTTTTTTTTTTTTTGTCACCTAATTAGCAATTGAATTGTATTTGACATATCCAAAAACTACAAAATTAACTAAAAATTTATACAAACAAAACCAAAATGATCAAAATTTGTAATTAACGGTTTGTGTTAATGTTGTCAATATATTACCGCGGAGATTTTGCGCGGGTGTTTTTACTTTTACTCTGGTCGTATAACAAACGAGAAAAAAGTCAAAAAAAAGAAGAAGAAGCCAAAAACAAATCGGGGAACCAAGAAAAAATGAAGTGTCCGTACTGTTCATCGGCGCAAGGACGATGCGCCACCACAAGCTCCGGCAAATCGATAACGGAATGTTCATCTTGCGGTCGCGTAGTAGAAGAACGGCAGACCCAAAACCACCACCTCTTCCATCTCCGAGCACAAGACACACCACTCTGCCTCGTCACTTCCGATCTCCAAACACCGCCGCAACAATCACCGGAACAAAACGAAGAAGATCCTTTTGAACCAACCGGGTTCATCACCGCCTTCTCCACTTGGTCACTCGAGCCTAGTCCGATCTTCGCTCGATCCTCGCTTTCCTTCTCTGGTCATTTAGCTGAATTGGAACGAACCCTAGAATTAGCTTCGAGTGGATCGAATTCGACGAATTCGAGTACTGTTGTGGTGGATAATCTTAGGGCTTATATGCAGATTATCGATGTGGCTTCGATTCTGGGGTTGGATTGTGATATTTCGGAGCATGCGTTTCAGTTGTTTAGGGATTGTTGTTCTGCTACTTGTTTGAGGAATAGAAGTGTTGAAGCTTTAGCTACTGCTTGTCTTGTTCAAGCTATTAGGGAAGCTCAAGAGCCTAGAACTCTTCAGGTAACTCGGGAACCTGGAACCATTTGCTTGTTATAATCTGATTTCTCCATTTCATTCTCAACAATGCGGTTTCTTAAGCGGCGTAGAATGCTGTCAAAGTTTAGGTAGCTAGAGAACCTGTTTGTTCACAAATTTAAAGCCTCAATTTCTTGAAATTGCATTTATAGATTAAGGCATTTGGTACTGAGAGTTTGATGGGTCTTCTTTGAAGACATCAATAAATTGGAGTAATGTTGTAGATGTTATGTTCGGAATCTTTTGTGTGTGGATGAAACCATTTGCCTTCATTTGCATATGCCTTGTTGAATCTGGTTTGTCCATTTCATTCTCAGCAATCCGATTTCTTGAACTGCTTAGAATGGTGTCAAAGTTTTTGAATTTAGGAACTATGATCTGTGTATGCTAAGGTGTTTGAAGCTTGTGTGTTTATAGGAAGGAATCAAATACATTTTTTTTGGTTTTCTGAGCTTCTAACCTCAATCTTAACTATAGTTATCATTTGTCCGGGTGTTTTGATGATATTCTTTTGAACTGTTTCGCATGTAGTTTTTAGATGCATATTCTATCCTAGAAAACCTGGATTTTATTCCGTATAGGCAGGCTTTGCTCCCACCAAATGAGTGCCATTACTTCTGAACTTAGACTGGGGCTGCTCTTCTTTCAGTTGATTATTGGGACTTGATTCCTGTCTAATGCATTTTTTTCTTTTTTTTTTTTGTGATATAGGAAATTTCTATTGCAGCCAATGTACAGCAGAAAGAAATAGGGAAGTACATCAAGATTTTAGGAGAAGCTCTACAACTAAGTCAACCCATCAACAGCAACTCTATATCAGTTCATATGCCACGATTTTGTACCCTCCTTCAACTAAACAAATCTGCTCAGGTGTGCCCCTAATGTTTTTTACAATGTTTATGAAAGGCCTTAGATCTGCGTGACTAGTGTATCGATGCCTGAACTTTTTCTCACCTTCTCTGGGAATTAGAGTCTTATAAGTATCTTCTAATAACATTTCATTATTTAATGTGACCCATTGCAAGATCCAAATGCACTACCCTGATACCTTTTCTGATCCTAAAGTATCTTAGTTTCATCAGCTCTTGCTCTGAGGTTAAACAAAGTTAAGCTTGAAACTGGTTGTGTTTTGTATCTTTCTAGGAACTGGCAACACATATCGGAGAAGTTGTGATCAACAAATGCTTCTGCACCCGTAGAAACCCAATCAGCATTTCTGCAGCTGCTATCTATCTAGCATGTCAGCTTGAAGACAAACGAAAGACTCAAGCAGAGATTTGTAAAATAACCGGACTAACCGAGGTAACCCTTCGCAAAGTGTATAAGGAACTTCTAGAGAATTGGGACGATCTGCTTCCATCTAATTACACTCCAGCCGTCCCACCAGAGAAAGCATTCCCCACAACCACAATCTCCACATCCCGTTCAACAACTCCCAGAGCAGTGGATCCACCTGAACCAAGTTTCATGGACCGAGACAAGCCATCAGTTAAACCAGCGGAAACTCTTGACCATGCGTACCAACAACCCAAAGGCAAAGAAGATAAGCAGCCAAAATTCAGACAGCCTTGGCTATTTGGAACTGCCAGTGTCATGAACCAAGGGGAGATGAACGAGCCGGTAAAACCCAGTCCTATGGACTTTGATAAGCAACAACTCGATAAGCAGCAGCTCAGCGATAAGGACACACTACCTATGTATCTAAGACAACATAACCAATTCCCTTCAAATCCATCTCCATCTTCAGGTATCAGCACGATTAACTGGTCATTCCGACCTTCTGGAGGCACCGGGTCTTCTATCAACTTGCCTGTTGTTCATCCGCCAAAACTGCCTCCGGGGTACGCTGAGATTAGAGGTAGTGGATGTCAAACTGGAACCAAGAATGCTAATAATAATAATTATCCCCATGGAGACTTCTGCTAGCGAAAAATGTTAGATTAGTCTTCAAGGTGATGAATGATGATTTTCATTTTATTTCGCATCAATATACAGATTCATAATCGTGGCTCTATATAATGTTAGCTATGTAGCTATGGGCTTTTGACTCCCGGACTTTTACTTTCAGTTGGTGATAAATCCATTTTTTTGGGTTACTGCCATACAGATTTTCAATAAAGTAGTGATAAGAGTTCAATATATCAGAACTATTAATTATGTACAAATGATTAGCAAAAGACTACGAGGAAGTCTTCATCATGAAGATAGGATTTTTAACCTTACCATTGTTCACCTTAAACCTTATATATACAAATAGTGTTAACAAACAAACCTATTATGTTGTATTTTTTCTTACCACCATGTCCTTGACAGATATAAGTATATAACCAAAAACGGTTCTCTTTGAAAATTAGTGAGCCTATTATAAACACATAAAAAATTTTCAATCTCTTTTTTTTTTTACTTAACACATTGAACATAATTTTATATGTGTTTAATCTTAGTTGATAACAATTTTAGTCATTGTATAAAAGATTATAGAATATTAGCATGCACCGAAATGGCACCTTGAATTTAGGTCTTGCATATATAATACCACATTGTTTTTCGACGAAATCTTTAAACTTTTTTTTTTTGAAAGGGGAAATCTTTAAACTTTCGCTATGATATTGTTTTGAGTTTAAAGAGAGCACCTTCTGGAGGAGATGGCTATACCTCCTATACCTTGCATACCTTGCATATATTGGAGTTGACAAAGTTTACACGTCTAATAGTAATGACAATAGAAAGGTAATAAGATGCAAGACAAAAAACTTACAGGCATATAATTCACTTTAAATTTCTAACTGTTTTTTGTATTTTTAGAAATATAACTTTTCAAATGTTCAAACTTAATATATAAACATTCTCTATTTATTCAATTTTTTAATGACTTTTAATGTTATTTTTTATTAATTTTTTAATTATTTTATTTTTATATTTCAAAAATTGAAATAAGAAATTACAAATGTTTAAATCTCAGTTAAAAACAAACCGACGTCTTTGGCATCCAATTTTATTAATAAGATATTTCAATATTTTCTGATTAAAAAACTATTTTAATATTTTAAAATATAAGATATTAATGATTTTTCTCACCCATGAGTAAAATAGGNGTAAAAAAAAAAAAAAAAAAAAAGACGTAAAGGAAATTGCCTAGAATATTCCTTTTTCCAGATTAATAAACGTGCTTAGGTACGACGCAATTGACCCGGTAAATTACCAACAACCCAAATTAGCTGTCCATTTTCTCTTTTTAATTATTTTTATATCTTTTTTCTTTTCGTGTAAAACAACCGCCTCACATTAAAAAAACGCCTTTAAACACGTAACCTCCTCAACTAGATCTCTTTATAAACCGTCGATCTTATATCTAACCTTTCAATCTCATCCGTCCATTAGTCCTCACCTTCTCTATAAAGTAACGCGTTAGATTAATTAGGTTTCTCATATATTTTCTCTCTTATACTTCTTTCAATTTTCTCTTCATCGTTTTCTCTAGATCCTTCTTCTATGTCGTTGTATCGGATGCTTTCAGATTTAGATCCTGAAAGATCAGCTCCCGATCTACAGATCGGTGCCGTTTATGTATAGATCAAGCTTCTCCGATGTAAATCATGGCCAGAAGACGGCGGCTATCGAGATCTGCGACGATCTGTTAAAGAGCGGGTAATTATAGCTTCTCGTAGCTGGATCTGATCATTTGTTCGTTTAGTTCTCTCGAATTCGTTGTAATTTTGCTTTTGTTAATTTCGGATTCTCAGATCTGATCTGATATCATGAAATTCGCGTCGGTGCTCGTCGGATCTGTGACTCTGCTGATGAATCGGTCATTTCTAGATGGTGGAGAAAGAGAGATTGAAGAAGAGCGAAGAATCGGAAGCAGAGATGTGGTGTTTTGGATATGAAGATGAGTAATGAGATTGATTGAAGGATGTATGAGATGTTATGGTTAGGGACGACACAGCCATGGGGCTTGAGTTCTGATTAGCATCTTTGTCATCCGACCTTTGCCATGACAGGTGCGCTTGCATGGCAGGTCACAAAAAATCCTTAATAAAAAAAAAAAAAGTTTCGTGTTGGTAGAGGAGAGATCGCACGGGGGATTTTGCCCGGGTTCTCTCCTCTCTTTTGTGTCTGCGTCTTCCTTGCTCTCTCTCTCTATTATCACTTTCCTTCTCTGATCTCGCGATAACTCAAAATATCTCAGCACCTACAGAAATATTTTTGAATAGATCTGGAGACCAAAAGGAATCAAGCCAAATCGAATCCAACATCCTACATGGAGGCATAAGGTACTTTCAATTTTGAATTTTAATTCTACGTTTCAGCTATTTACATAATATAACGCATCTAACTATTCATTCGTGTCAAATCGGGTTTAAATTTCTGGTTGCCGAGATCATTCACATTCAAGATTGGCCTTGGATCAAAAATTAAAATCTTATTATTGATTTCGTTTTTAATATAAAATAGTGGATTAATACGACATTTCAAGCATATTATGAACAGCCCTTTTAGTATGTACTATTTTCTCTATTCACTTCTTATTATTTCTGCGTCTTGTTCATTGTGTTGTTTTTCTTAGAGTTATTTGCGTCTGATGTATATATTTGTACCCAATTATATATGGTAATACAGAAGTGCAATGTCAGTATGTAATTTTGGCCGGTACTCGAGTTCATTTGCAGTCATCTTGTTGTATCATGTTTCTAGAGTTTTGCCAGCCATCGCAGTCATGATGAGGCTACCAGGAGAAGAAGAAAAGTTCTCTCGTCACTCTACTATATTGATGTTTTGTAGAATCTAAATCTATTTTGTTAACAATTGTGTCTTGTATTTACAACTTTGGTACACATTGTGATGGGATTAATCTTTTCGGAATTGAGTATTATTCAGTTTCTATCTTTTCACTTATGCGTTTTGTTCTCTTGCACCTTTTCTTATTAGGAAACATGCTTTGACAAGTCTCGTATCCTCCGTTAGTGGACAAAAGGAATTGAGGATATGAGATTGCAGCCAACATGATAAAAGGAACTGTTGAAAAGTCCATGGCGTTAATTCTTAAGTGGTTTAAGGTTTGTGTTTATAGTAGATCTGTAAAATCGGTAGAGCTCTCTTTATGAGAGTTTGGTGGTTCGAATCCACCCAGATCTGTCTACTTTCCACCCTCTTGTTTCATTGTCACAGTTTGATACAAGCTTGAAACTTAAGTTTAAGATAATTATGAGCTATTTCTGTGATTGCTACAATCTGAGGGCAGGTCAAAAACTTCATGGAAGCCATGAGATGAACTTACTTGTGTTTAGCATCTGGATATGGTAAATTTATGTATAGGAGAAATGATGTGTTTGCTGGTATAGCAGGACCGAAGCTTGTGAAAACATTGACTTCTTGTTCCTATCTTAGAAGGCATTAAGTCTATTCAATTGTTTGTATCAGTCTCGGGTTTTTGGCTCCCAGCTTTCCGGATCTTGTCTTTGTGACTTCTGTAAAAGTTTCTACTATTTATTGTCAGATGATATTTAAAAAAAACAGACTCAATTTTTGGAATTATACAATAGTTTACTAATCACTCTCTTTTCCGTTTTGCTCTCCTGCTTTAAGAAAGATTCTCGTACGCCTTGAGACATAAATAAGAGCTTAACAACATAATAAAAGACATTTTTCCCAAAACAGAATCTAATCCACAAATGTCTTGTGTTTTGCAAGATTATAATCCCTATGACTCCTCAATTCCCCCATTCATGGTCACCTTTTATACTCTACAAAGGACCACGGTCAATGCGCTAAAATGTTTCTTGAATGTCCAAAATGCGATATCATCTTCCACAAGGAATGCATCGAGTCAGCTTTAGAGTCTGAGAGATCACCCACCCTTTACGTCCCCAACACTCTCTTTGTCTTTGTCAAGCGTGAAAGTCATGTTAGATCTCTCTAGTGCCAAGATTCCACCATTGCTTGAGATTAACCAATCATTAACTCCAAGTCATCTTCTCTTTACCTCTGTCTCACTTGCAACTCATGTGAAGTTAAGTTGTATCTATTTCACTTGCAACTCTTATTCCTTCCTTTTTAGCTAACTCACTCTTAATTTAATATCTCTCTTTTTTTTTCAATCTTTTATACATAAACTGAGAATTTTGTGTGTTGAAAATACTACAGTAATAGAAATGGTGGGAAATATGTATCAAAGGAAATGGAAATCGGTGTTCTGAGAATGTTCCACAAAAATGGGATATGGTGTTTTGTGGTGTTAGTTATTGTAATCATATATGTTTACAAAAGAAGAAATTAGGCGGGTCGGGTCGTGCCTTAAACTATGGAAAGATACATAAGGATACCAAGTGCTACTGCTATCATCGCTGCCCTTAATTTTGTTTTGTTTACACTAAAAATTATCTTGTATTTGAAGTAAAATCCTTTATATCAAAGTCATGATAATGAAATCAGAATATGCAGTTTAATGATTTTGTTAGTTTCATTAATGGATTCAATTTCATTAACATAAATAGTAAACGATATTCAATATGCAGTTGAATGAAATTGACAAAATCAGAATGAATAGTAAACGTTAAATTTGCTTTTCAAATTTCTAAGTTCCATATTCATATATTTATTTGCTTATCTAGAAATCTAACTCATATTTTTTTGTAATTATGTTTTCGCCTTAAAGAAACATATTTTTTATTGTTGAATTATAAGTTTTATATATATATATATATATATACACATATATATTCTAAATAATAGATATACATATATATGAACTTTCACCGATTTTATTTATGTTAAAGAAGATTTTAATAGAGGAGAAAACTAAAGGAGTCTAAAGCTTTTACAAATCGTATGAGTAAAACATCCTAAAACGTTGTGTAACCAGTATTTTAAATCGGAACTAAAATAGGAAAACGGCTTAAATTAGATATGTTTTGTGGGAGATTCATCTAACTATATATGCAAAATTTCACTTTTGTTTTTGACTTTTTTCTTTCAAAATTGTAAATCACCACCAATAAAGTTTTATCATAAAAGATGAAAAAACCCTTTCAGCTCATGTCTATTGTTCTCAAGATCTTCATCATTCATATATTAGGTGTGTATTTATATCTACAATCTCTTTATCTTTCTAACTAATTATAATTTTATACTATACTTCATCAAAAGACTTGCTATATGCTATGTAATTGGAAACAATCATTTCAATATATGCATAAGCATAAAACTCTTCAAAATATATGATCATAACATGTAACCTAAAATTATGTTGGTACCATCAATATTTCAAACTTGCATTTGCATTTTTGTACGTTATGAACAAATTTATATCATCTTCAATACATCGAATGAAACGTTGTGTTTTTCGATATTACAGTAACAGGAGTTGCGGGAGATATGGAACATGAAAAACATGGAATATGGTGTCGTGATACTACTCCGGAAAAATTAACCGAGCGTTGTTCACTCGGAGAATGTCATCGTATATGCTTAGAGAAGAAGAAAGTAGCCGGAATTTGTTTATGGAGACTAAATAACGAAACTAAGTGCTACTGTGTTCATGAATGCTCTTAATTTTGTTTTATATACACTAATAAACAAATTTTCTATATAATAAAAAATAAAAAAAATTAGCAAAAAAAAGTAAATAAAATATGTAATCTACTGATTTATGCTAGTTTCCTTACTATGATTATATAGATTCAAACCCTACATAATAATGTATATTGTTGTAAAATAAAAAGTTAATAAAACACATTTCTAGAGTTTGTGGTTTTAATCAGTTGTACTATCTTTTTAGTACATGTGCGACTGTTTCAATTTCTTTGCTTGTTGCTGATTGATTTGAGTTTTGATGCTGTATATTGAAATTAGTAATTAACCTCGAAATATATTAAGAATTTAAGATTTTGATGTGGCAACAAAGAAAACTGACGATGTTACTGTTCAACTAATAATGTTTATCTTAATTGATGTGTTGTTTTCAGAAGAGCAAGAAGATTGGTACGTAGTACTAAACAATAATGTTGTTCCCAGTATATACCTAATTGAGAGACGACCGATTAACATATTATATTGTAGAAGAGGTGATACAAAATATTAAATTTATTAAAAGAGATCAACGTCACATGGTTTTATTTTATGTTATTAATTAATTTTTTCAATGTCAATGATGTTGATATAATTAAAAAATATATCGCTTTTAACTAATACATGTAACCGTATAGTTTGAATAAGACCAAATCATACTCACATGGTTATGTTTCTGAACCGAATCTTTAATGTTTTTAAAATCAACATTTCGAGTAAAACGTTACATTTATATAAATTATTATTAGATGATGATATAAGCTCTCTTTTCTAGACTTTTCTTCTTTTTTTTTTTGGCTTGTCTACCTAAACCCACGAAAGAGTGGTTTGCACATAAGCAATATACAAGTTAATGAATGAATTCAATAAGGTTTTCTAATCATAATTACTTATTTTATATCGTGACACAATAGATAAAAGATACATTAATGAAAAAGGCATAGTAAGAGTTTGTTAAATACAAAGTTCAAAAACAATTCTCTTCACACATTTATGGTTTAATGATAGATAAATCATGCGAATGCATTACAGTGTTTTTGTCAGATTTAAACCATCAGGTAAACAAAAATCATATTTGTATAAAAAATCTAAGTATAGATTAAAGATAGTTTATTTGATGATGCGGTTATGATACAGTTATCTCCTATATTAGCAGGAAGACATTTGAAATTCAGAATAGAGAGTGTAGTACTCATTGGAGTTCATGAATCCTATGTCCCATTGATCCAAACTATTAAAATTCATGATGTTCATTAAACTGTTGCATTGCGGAATATTCCACATTTCCACCCCGTAGCACATTAGTGCATTTTTATCATAACTAATCGGATCCGCGTATCAATTTTTGTTTTAAAAAAAAAAGAAAAATCTTTTATCACTGCACCAATTTCGGATCTCTTGTCTTCTTCTAATAATGGTTTTCAGATCTTTATATTTATTAAAAAATGAAACGTCAAAATGTAAAAAAAAATAGAAGATAGGATAATATTTTTATTTCTAACCAATATTCATTTCACTAAAATACATACAAGGACCAATTTAAAATGTTGTTAAATGCAACATAAATGGTTGATGTATGAAAAATCATCTTTTACACGTTGTGTTAGCTTTTTACTCCTTTGGAAGTGGGAGAATAATACTAGCGTGACCACCAAACTCCATTTGATCATTTCTCTCTCTCTCTCTCTCTTTTTCTTTCTTTCTCTCTAAAATCACAAATATCCGTTTTATCAGGTGAGATTTTCTTTGCGTTTCGGGTTTTGATTTCATTTTACGTTTAGAATTTGAGTTTCTTGATCGTGTTTATGTTTCTTCTTGTTTGTACATCTTTCTTAATGATGATTGTTCCGTGACCTTCAATAATTTCTTTGATCTGATTTCTTATTTTTCTTGCTAATTACGGATTAGTGTTTAAAGAATGTCTGTAAACATGCATCTACGAAGGTAGATGCCAAACGATTTTTTTTTTTTCTCTTAAATTAATGATGGGTTGAAAGAGAATAAAAAGAATGTCTAGATTCATTATTATGCAGGAGTTGTTTTGGTTTAATGGAATTTAGCATTCTATCGAGTACAGTATTAGTGTACATTAATACAAAGTCCAAAACGTAATAAATTGTTTGAATGAAGAAATATTTAGAGCCTTATTTATGTGTTTTTGTCTCTTTAGACAAATGCTTTTTATTCTTATAAGACTTGTGAGTTTCTAGAGAATTTATCGTGTATATGAAGAAATTTTCAAGATCTTCATGAGGTACTTAGTTCTAGAATATCTTGATCCCATTTTAGATATAAAAAATTATGTTTTTTTTTTTTAAATCACTTTTCTATTATTAGGTGATCAAATTCTTATTACTGATTCTTGAATCTAATTTAGATCATATTAGATCAAAACTCTGTTTTGATCAAATCTGAATTTATTGAATTTCTGATAGTTTATAAAATGTTATCTTTTGACCATTTCTAGGCTTTTGAATCTGTGATCTTGAAGCTTGTTAATCAAAATATGTTCAAGAGAAGGAATGCTCCCCAACTTGAGGATGATGATTCTCAGAAAGATAACAAGGTAGATTATGTGAACATTATTAGTCTCATTTCCAAATGTCCATTTTTTGCCTAGTTTAGTTGATATTAAGTCTACAAAATTCAGATTAGGGAATTGAAAACCGCGATAGGACCACTCTCGGGACCTAGTTTAGTTTTCTGCTCTGATGCTACATTGAAGAGGTATTTGGATGCACGTAATTGGGATGTGGAAAAAGCCAAGCTAATGCTCGAGGAGACTCTTTTATGGCGATCAACTTACAAACCTCACGAGATCCGTTGGGTAAAATTTCATGATTTAACTTATAAAGTTGTACACATTTCCGGTTGATGATTTGACTTACCAAGTTTTTTTTTGCTCTAGCATCAAGTAGCACATGAAGGTGAGACAGGGAAAGTTTCTAGAGCTAGCTTTCATGATCGACAAGGTAGGACCGTGCTTATAATGAGACCAGGATTGCAGGTAATTACACGATTTTCTTGCTTTGTTTTTAACATCTACCTGTAGATACTTTTCTCCAAATATATGAAATGACTGACCATATATATCATATATGTCTATTACAAAACAGAACACAACATCAGCAGAAGGTAATATTCAACATTTGGTGTATCTTCTTGAAAATGCAATCCTCAATCTATCCAAGGGACAAGAACAAATGTCTTGGCTCATAGATTTCACTGGTTGGTCTATGTCCATTAGTACCCCTATGAAAACAACACGCGACATTATCTACATTTTACAGAACCATTACCCCGAGAGGCTCGGGTTCTCCTTTCTCTACAATCCTCCAAGAATCTTCCAAGCAGTCTACAAGGTACAAGAACTCTTTAAAGGATCATTCATCATTACTTCATTATAAAAACTCTTTAAAGAGTCATTCTCATTCATTACATACTCATGTAGGCTGCTAAGTACTTTTTGGACCCAAGAACAGCTCAAAAGGTGAATTTTGTGTACCCAAAAGACAAAGCAAGTGATGAGTTGATGAAATCACACTTTGATATGGAGAATCTTCCTAAAGAATTTGGAGGTCAAACAACACTAGAGTATGATCATGAGGAATTCTCAAGACAAATGTCAGAAGACGATGTCAAAACCGCAAAGTTTTGGGGATTAGAGGAGAAACAATATCCGATACCAAACGGTTTTTCCACATCCAACATTGTTCCCGAGCCAGCCACTTCTCTTGCGTCAGTAGCTAGTTGAGAGTTAACTTATAAACACACATAAGCAAGAAGAGAAGAATAAAGGTTTATTCTCATTGAAGAAGAACCAATACAATGTTGTTAACTTTAAGATTAATAAGATTCCAAGTCTTTGCTCTTTCTAGAATTAGTGAGCAAAAGACTATTTAATGTTATACTTAGCACTTAGCAGAGACGTTCCTCTTGTCATGAAATTTATGTTTATATGTGAGAATATTGTTACCATGTGTAATTGTCTTGTGATTGTTATTTGAAGATATGAGAATAATTCCTTTTAGTTTTCTAATGACTTTTTTTTTTTTTTTTCATCTTGATGTAGTATTATTCATTTTCTTCTTTATTTAGTTGCAATTAGTTCTAGAGATGTTGCTCAGACTTAGTGAAGATGATTGGGGAAAAAAAAAATCATTATTGGTTGTATGTATTAAATCTTTACCTACAATTTAAAATTTTAATTACTTCTGAAAAAAGAAAATACATTCAATTAGTAACATGGATATAATGTAACTCGGTTTTATTTTTTAACGACATTTGGGCCACAACTTGCCGGTCCTAAGCACCAACCCACAAGGGAAAATTTTTTTTTTCTTTTTTCTTTTCTATAAAGGGTATCGGCAAATATTAAATGGTTTCTTAGTTTTTTTTTCCAGAAAATATAGTTAATGCATCATAAAGGCTTTGATGTCTTGAGATCATTTTTTTTTTTTTATCACGTTTATGGCTTTTTACTCCTTTTGAAGTGGGAATGATACTAGCCTAACTCCCTTATTGACCATCTCTTTCTCTCTGTATCAGAAAGATCCGTTTTATCAGGTGACATTTTCTTTTGCATTTCGATTTTGATCTTGTTTATGTTTAACATTTGAGTTTCTTGATCTTTATGTTTCGGTTTAAGGGTGTTATGTTGTTTTCAAATCTTTCTTGATGAAGATATTTATGTTGTAAGAGATTTGTGTTTAGTCATTTATCTATAAATAGCTGATCAAAGTTCCCAACTTCCCATTGCTGATTCTTGATCTAATTTAGTTAATTCTTTTGGATTACATCTCTCTTTTTTGTGAAATCTGATTTTTATTTTTTTCTGTTAACTAGTCATATATAAAATGTTATCGTTGACCATTTTTAGGCTTTTAAAGGTTAAGAAAGATTGTTAGTCAAAACATGTTCAAGAGAAGGAATGCTCATGATGAGGATGATTCTCAGAAAGATAACAAGGTACACTCTGTGAACATATTATATCCAAAGTCTTAGCATAGCTAATGCGTAGACTAATAAATCCCGAAAAATCCAGGTTAGCGAATTAAAATCCGCTATAGGACCACTTTCGGGGCATAGTTTAGTTTTCTGTTCTGATGCTACTTTGAGAAGATATTTGAATGCTCGTAGCTGGAATGTCGAAAAAGCGAAGCAGATGATTATGGAGACTCTTAAATGGAGATCTACGTACAAACCTCACGAGATCCGTTGGGTAAATTAATTTCAACAACTAGATATATGTTCATTTGATGATTGATTGACTTACTATACTCATATTGATGTTTTGAGTTGATTTTTTTTTTTTGGCTTCTCTGATTGTCTTCAGCATCAAGTAGCACATGAAGGTGAGACCGGAAAAGTTTCAAGAGCTAATTTTCATGATAGACAAGGTAGAACTGTGATTATAATGAGACCCGCAAAACAGGCAAGTAAACCAATTTTCGACTTTTTAATTTTATCCACGATCTTTTGTTATAATTTTCTTGCTATCATTTATGTTTATACGAATTTTTTTTAAAAAAATAAAAAAAATTAGTGTTGGTTTATATATTGAAGTAACTTTTCTTTTTTGGATAAACCCAAATGGATCACATTTTTTTTATAAAATGTTGCATCATATATATTTTAGAAAGGAACAATATTTTCTTCATTGGATCTTTGTTTTTCATTCCAAGGCTCAGAAATCTCATTTATGTCTCTTGAATATTGATTGTCTTTCAAAACAGAATTCAACATCCGCAGAAGGTAATATCCGGCATTTGGTGTATCTTCTTGAAAATGCAATCCTCAATCTACCCAAGGGACAAGACCAAACGGTTTGGCTCATAGATTTCACTAATTGGTCTATGGCTCATAGAAGCCCCATGAAAACAACTCGCGAGGTTATCTACATCCTACAGAATCATTACCCCGAGAGACTCAGTATGGCCTTTCTCTACAATCCCCCAAGACTCTTCCAAGTAGTCTACAAGGTAATGAGTCATTACACAATCATCAAAAAGAAAACGAAAAAAATATCTTTTAAAAGTTTTTTTAGTGAACACTTTAAAGAATCATCACATGCTCCCTATGTAGGCTGTTAAGTACTTTTTGGACCCAAGAACAGTTCAAAAGGTGAATTTTGTGTACCCAAAAGACAAAACAAGTGATGAGTTGATGGTATCATACTTTGATATGGAGAATCTTCCCAAAGAATTTGGAGGAGAAGCAACTCTTGAGTATGATCATGATGAATTCTCAAGACAAATGTCAGAAGACGATGTGAAAACCGCAAAGTTTTGGGGATTAGAGGAGAATCAACAAGAGCAAAAATAAAGGTTTATTCTCATTTAAGAAGAGCCAATATTTTGTGTTGTTAAATTGGAGATTAGCAGAATTAGTGAGCAAAGGACTTTTTAATGTTATAATTAGCAGAGATGGTCCTCTCTTGGCATGAAATTTATGTTATATGTGAGAATATTGTTACCATGTGTAATTGACTTGTGATTGTTGAGATTGTCCTTTTAGTTCTATAATGTTTTTCTAAAAATAAAAAGAGTTTTTGACATTTTACATGCTATGATTTAAAATCTTTAGTTAAAAAACTTGATGACTTAAAATTACTAAATAAAATCAAATTAGGTGTTTAAATTATGGTTTAGACTCCGGTATTTTATAGTTTAGGGTCTATGGGATATATATAATTTTTAATTGTTTACTTAGAGAGTTTAGACTTTTATGCTAGCTAGAGTAATTGGTACTCATTATTTTCAAATAGATTGATGGAGTAAACAATGAAAAAATTCAAAAATTTGTTAGTGATCATATAACAAATATAAATTTCGGCATTCATTAAAGATGACAAATGATTATATATTATTATATTTTATAAATATGTAACATTAAAATTCTATGGATGAGTCGATATTATGTTAGTTTAATAAATACTATGAGATTAGCTTCATTGGTTCACGGTTCACTCAAAGAAAATTACATTTACTCTCATAAACCAATTTTACATTAATTTACTAAATAGCATTAAATTGAGCACAAACGTTTCCGTAGCTCAGTTGGTTAGAGCGTTGGTCTTATGAGCCGAAGGTCGCGGGTTCGAGCCCCGCCGGAAACAGTTAATTTTTTTTCTTTTTTCTGAATCATCCCACGTTCGAACCTCGGCGGCAACAATTGTTTTCTTTTATTTTTCATTTTAATCAACGAACGCACACAAGTTCGAACCCCGCCGGAAAAAAATTTTTCCTTTAAAAAAAAAAAAAAAAAAAAAAAATCAACGCACGATCGATTGTGAAAATCAAATCATCTCTGTTCTTCTCCAAGTTTTGATCTTTTCAATCAATCATTTCACAGATTCATATCCAAAGTTTCAATCTTTTTCTAAATTGGCTTCACACTCTATGAATCATTGAAGTTGTTCCAAGCTTGAACGATGGTACACAACGCATATGATTCGTTTCAGCTTCTCAAAGATTGTCCAGCTCGAATCGATGCTGTTGAATCCTACAATTCCAAGCTTTTCGCCGGATGCTACGACGGTTGCCTCCGCATTTACTCACCGGAGTCTTCTTCCTCCTCCTCATCGGAGTTACAACAAGAGAGCTATGTTCTTGAATCGACGGTGACTGGATTCTCTAAGAAACCCATTGTGGCTATGGAAGTATTAGCTTCAAGAGAGTTACTTTTGTCTCTCTCTGAGTCTATTTCATTTCATGGTCTTCCTAATTTGGAGACTGTTGCTGTGATTACTAAAGCTAAAGGTGCTAATGCTTATTGTTGGGATGATCGTCGTGGGTTCTTGTGTTTTGCTAGGCAGAAGAGGGTTTGTGTGTTTAAGCATGATGGTAAAGTTTCTCTGAGATTTTTTGGATTGAAAGTTTTGGGTTTTTGTTTGATGTTTTGATTTGGTGGGTTTGTGTTTTAGGAGGAGGAGGGTTTGTGGAAGTGAGAGATTATGGAGTTCCTGATTATGTCAAGTCTATTTCTTGGTGTGGAGAGAATATTTGTTTAGGGATTAGGAAGGAATATGTGATACTTAATACTGCTAATGGGACACTCTCTGAGGTGTTTCCTTCTGGTAGAGTTGCTCCTCCTTTGGTCATATCTCTACCTTCTGGTGAACTTCTTCTGGGGAAGGTAAATGTCATTTTGCTCTTGTTTCCACTCAATGTGGTAGCATCTGTTATGTGTTGTGTGTGATATTGTTCTTTGTATCTTACATCTTCTTGGCTCCAACTTTGTCACTTTTATCCGTTTGTAGACTTCAGGAATGTTTTGGAGTGTGGTCTTTATTAGTTTCGTCTGTGCTTGTAGGAGAACATTGGGGTTTTTGTTGATCAAAATGGAAAGCTCCTTCAAACAGAGAGAATTTGCTGGTCAGATGCCCCAACGGCTATTGTCATTCAAAACCCGTATGCTATAGCCTTGTTGCCTCGTCGAGTTGAGGTATATAACTTTCTCCATAGAGAGTCCAGTTTGCTACTCTATTCATTTCTAGATATCTGTGATGCACTTATACCTCTGGCTTTGTCAGATTCGCTTGCTCCGAAGCCCATATCCTTTAATACAGACGGTGGTTCTCCAGAATATTCGTCACCTTGTCAAGAGCAACGATGCTGTGATTGTTGGTTTGGATAAATCTGTATACGTTCTCTTCCCTGTCTCTATTGGTGCCCAGGTATTCATTTTATCCCTGAGAACATTGATGTTTGTTGCAGTTGTTCATGGTTTCTCATAGATGAATGTAAGAATGTGTGACCTTTTACCTCATATAGTAGTTGAATATGATTCTTCTTCAATTAGCTTCTTTTCCCCTGTATGTTAACAATTTATCCTTGATAGGGCAATTTAGAACGTCGATGCTTTAATTCGTAATAGATGTTTTAAAAATATTTTTAAAAAGTTAAGTTTCATTGCAGATTGTACAGTTAACAGCTTCTGGAAACTTTGAGGAAGCGTTAGCTCTATGCAAATTACTTCCTCCTGAAGAGTCGGGCCTGAGAGCTGCGAAAGAGAGTTCGATTCATACAAGGTGTGTAAAGCAAGAACCCCGTCTCTTCCTGCTTATGGTTACACATTAGTGGAAATTTGCAGTTTCGTGGGAATTTTAATGTTCATTTGTCTCTTTATCATATTACAGATATGCACATTATCTTTTTGAAAACGGGAGCTATGAGGAAGCCATGGAACACTTCCTGGCATCTCAAGTAGATATCACACATGTACTTTCCATGTATCCATCCATTATTCTTCCTAAAACAACAATAATTCCTCCACCGGAGAAGATGGTGGACATTTCTGGGGAGGAAGCATCTCTGTCAAGAGGTTCATCTAGCATTTCAGATGATATGGAGTCTTCATCTCCTCAATACTTTTTGGAATCCGAGGACAATTCAGGCCTTGAATCTAAGAAAATGAGTCACAACACTCTGATGGGTCTTATAAAGTACTTACAGAAGAGGAGGCCGGCTATTATCGAGAAGGCCACTTCTGAAGGAACAGAAGAGGTCATTTCGGATGCTGTTGGTAAAACTTATGGGGCATATGATTCAGCCAAGTCTAAGAAGTCCAGCAAGGTGCAGAGGATTTATCTTTCGTTATAGCTAATTGATGGCTAGTTCTTCGATAATAACACTTTTAAAACTTTTGAGAGCTACTGGTTGAGTAATTTCATTGGAATTGATCCATAAATTAATATAAGCTGATTTGTACATTATATCATCTTAGTTGAGGATCTAACATCTTTTTTCTGCAGGGACGTGGTACGATCCCACTTAATTCAGGTGCTAGGGAGATGGCAGCAATCCTAGATACAGCTCTTCTCCAAGCACTTCTGCACACTGGCCAGTCTGGAGCTGCTGTAGAATTATTAAAGGGTGTCAACTACGCTGACGTAAAGATTTGTGAGGAAATTCTCATGAAAAGCAAAAACTATTCTGCACTATTAGAATTGTTCAAAAGCAACTCGATGCACCATGAAGCACTAAAGCTTCTTAATCAGCTGTCGGAAGAGTCCAAATCAAACGAGTCACAAACTGACGTTGCACAGATATTTAGTCCCGAGTTGATCATTGAATATCTCAAGGCAGGTTTTCTCCGTGCTATCTTTTTGTCTTATCAATCTTTAAGTTCTTAATGGTCGTAGAAAATTACAATTTTTTATTTGCCTGAAGAAACTTGGTCTACAGTCTCATGTAAAGTCGAGTATTCTAGGATACAGCTTTTGGATGCTAACTGTTTGTTGGTGGATTCTTCTTTCCAGCCTCTGTGCAGGACTGATCCTATGCTTGTCTTGGAGTACTCTATGCTTGTCCTGGAAAGCTGTCCAACCCAAACCATCGACTTGTTTTTGTCTGGAAATATCTCAGCTGACCTTGTCAATTCGTATCTGAAGCAGCATGCTCCAAGTATGCAGGGTAGATACTTAGAACTTATGATGGCAATGAATGAAACCGCAGTGTCTGGAAATCTCCAAAACGAGATGGTGAGGAAATAACACTTATGAAAAGCATTTTCATTGAGTTTTTTACTGGGTTAACAATTTGGATGTGTTACAGGTACAAATCTACCTTTCAGAAGTGCTCGACTTGCATGCTGCACAAAGTGCTCAGCAGAAATGGGATGACAAGGATCATCCTCCGGAAAGGAAAAAACTATTGTCTGCATTAGAGAGCATCTCTGGATATAATCCGCAGACTTTGTTAAAGCGTCTTCCACGTGATGCTCTCTTCGAAGAGCGTGCAGTTATACTTGGAAAAATGAATCAACATGAGCTTGCTTTGTCTATTTATGTTCATAAGGTACTGATTAATATTCTTATGTGGACTGTTGTTTTTTTTTATGGTTTAACTTGCTTGGATTTTTCTTATAGCTCCATGCACCTGATCTGGCGCTGGCTTACTGTGATCGTATATATGAGACTGTTTCTTATCTACCATCTGGAAAACCGGCAAGCAACATTTACCTCACACTACTGCAAATATACCTGAATCCTAAGAAAAGCGCAAAGGACTTTGCAAAACGGATTGTGGCTCTAGGATCCTTCGAAAGTTCAGACACCACGAAGATGATGGATTCTGTTTTGTCTTTAAAACATAAAGGAGGTCGATCCAAGAAAATTGTTGCAATAGAGGAAGATGCTTTGGATATGCGAGCTGGTCTCAGTAGCAGCACTGACAGTGGTAGAAGCGACGTTGATGTTGAAGAACCCATGGAAGAAGGAAACTCTACCGTTATGATTTCTGAAGTTCTTGATCTGTTGAGCCAAAGGTGGGAGAGGATCAACGGTGCACAAGCTCTTAAGCTGTTACCAAGAGAAACTAAACTCCAGGTAAATGTTTGAAACTGATTTGTTACCAAATCAATGGATTAAACCAGATTATGATCCCGTAACTACTTATTAGTATTATCAATTATACACCACTTGTTGAAGCTGACTCCTTTATCATCCAGAACCTGCTTCCATTTCTTGCACCCCTTTTAAGAACTTCAAGTGAAGCACACAGAAACTATTCGGTCATCAAGAGTTTGAGGCAAAGTGAGAATTTGCAGGTTTGTTCATGTTCTTAAAGCCAAAGTAATCACACGCATGAACAATATTTTTCTCAATCGTATTTTAGATAAGTCTATTGATATTGTCATATATGCTACGAATAACCCTTAGGCTTTGAGTTTATGAGTAACAAGCAAAATTTATGTGAAACAAACAGGTGAAAGAAGAACTGTACAAACATAGGAAAGGAGTGGCCAAAGTAACAAGCGAGAGCATGTGTTCGCTGTGTAACAAGAAGATTGGGACAAGCGTATTTGCTGTTTATCCGAATGGGAAAACATTAGTTCACTTTGTCTGTTTCAGAGATTCTCAAGGTATGAAAGCTGTTTCTAAGACATCACATGGAAGAAGACGATGAGAAAATCATTACTGTAACAAAAAACCATCTTTCCTTTTACAACTCCTAATACCAACTGAAGAGAAAGCTCCTTTCCTCGTTTGTCTGTTTGTAGAGTTTGAGCTTTGTTTATTTGGCTTTTCTTCTTTTGTTTTGTATTTGGTTTGAAATGGATGGTCTTGAGAAACCAGTTGGCTCTTGTTGTAAAATATTTGTCGTTTGGGGAATTAATTTATGAAAGATTTTGTGAATTTTCCGGAGGAGAAAGGGATTGAAGAATTTGGTTCACCAATTTCCTCATTTTAAAAGACATCTTACCAAAAGTGGTTATGACCTCTTTAGTCTCTTCGAGTATAATGGGTACACAAATTGACAAACATTCTTAGAGTTCTCTCATTGATCGGATATATCAATTCCAAGATAATACATTATATCTAATTTATAACAAGTTGAAACATGAAAAAAGAACACAAAATTTTCCCTAGTAGATGAGGTGGTGGGTTTACATTTCCTTCTTTCTATTGCTTTACGCCTGGCCAAAAATGAAACAAACACAAGCACAGTGTTATCTTTTTATTCAGAAAGCAAAGCACAGCAAATTGAAACTCTTCAAACTCTTTACCTGTTTAGTCTTTAGACAACGCGTGGAGCCTTGAGCAAATAGATATCCCTCACCAACCCTTTACCCATTTCGCCTACCGCCTTTAACATCTCTATGGGATTAGTTTCCACTTTCTCTTCATCTCGTTCGCGTTTCTGTAATCAAATATTTCATTTGCTTCAGGCTTTGTCTTTTCTTGTTTGAAGACAGACATCAGAAATTTGTTTGATTGATCTTTACCTTTGAGTTGTGCCTAATCCAAGTTAAACCAATCGCATCGCCTCCTATATGATCATACCATGGCTTCAACGTCCCAAACTCTTCCTGCACACAACATGCAAGATAAGAATCTTGACCAAAGCTTGCTTACTTTGATAAGAAATTGAATAACTACGTATGTTTTTTGTTTTTATTAGAGCACTTGCCTGCAACCCACTCATGAAGCACTTAACCGGCTCGAAGTCCACCATTAGCTTTTGCTTAAGCTCTTCATGGCTTCTTTTCAAGTCTCCAGGTAACAAAAATGGGTTAAACGCTTTACTAGCCTTTCCACGTGCAACATGCTTCCCTGTTCAGCCATTGGAGATAAGGTTTTAAGCATACAAGTGTACGAAAGAGTGAGAGAGAGAGACAGAGGAAGCCACGATTGGAACCTTGGTTAAGTTCAGACGGAAACAAAAGACGGCGTGGGTATGGTAATTTGTCTCTGTGAAGAAGAATGACTGCATCATAGTTGTTCAATGGTGTCCTGAATAGGCACTGCAACATATATGTATGTACACAATATTAGTCAATATATATGATTATGTTCTTGCCATACCAGCTCAATGAAATTAGTTTCTATGCATCTCACTCACCTCCCATTGAACAGAATCATTATGTTCCTGTAATACCAGCTTGTTTAGCACATTTGCACTGCTTCGAGCATAAGCCGCCAATCTTTTTTGTTCCTTTAACAAAGTAAAAAAAAAAAAAAAACACTTTAAGTTAAATTAAGAAAAAGACAGACCAGTGTCAGCATAAAGCACATGCTCTACTAACCGATAAATTTGGTGAAGTTGTCGTCCATGCCTCTGATGCCTTGTCGTAAGAAGCTGCCAAGAACATGGCTGAACTTATATTTTGTCTATCCTGTTCGTAGCACTTTCTACTTGACATGAAGTTATCCTAAAAAAAGCAGATAGAATTAACATTTGCTGTGTCTAATAGTATATCGCTCAACATTAGACACATTCTGAAACTTAGGACTGACATTGATCTCTTTCTCGTCGTTTGTGCCAAAATCATTGTTTATGTCAACGATCAATGGGTAGAACATCCAATCATAGTCCGCTAATAAGCGTAGGAACCTGTAACAAAGTCCACCAGAGTATAATGTTTTAATTGTTGGCAATACCATACTTGTTTGTTTTTTTGTCGAATCAAAAGTATGGTATCAGAAAGAAACCTTAAAAATCCATTGATGCGGGAGCAAGGAACACCAAGTGGGAGAGGTGTAAGGAAGACATGTGCCACCAAAAGTTCAATAGCCTCTTCTGCCAGGCAACCAGAGAATAGATGCGCAGAAACCCATCTTTTTGCAAGCCTTCAAGTAGCACATAAGGTCTAGGTTATAATTATTATGAAGCTTCAGAGCAAACAAAAGTAAAGACATGGAAGTTTATCGCTTTTTACCTTGCAACTGGTGCATATGTAGGAAATCGACCTTGCAAACCGTTGATCATGCTTGCATGTTGGCTGCGAATGAAAAGCATTTTATCGGTCGAGGAAACCTGTTTCACTGGGTCAGCACCAACTGCAAATCAGAAAAAAAGTTCAGTAAGTCAGTATCACATAGGTTTCTATTCAGAAATAGTAGAGATTGAGTGTTCAGTAGAAGAAATCTCACTATCTCTCTTCACCAAACTAAGGCCTCTTTCGTGCAATATTCTCAGGCGAAATGCATAACCGCCCATGAAAACATCGACATTATCCTCAGTAGCGATGCATGGTATTCCCTGAACGTTCTGAAAGCTGCCATATTGTCATTTGTGAGAACTAAGATGAGAACACCGTGACTTAATAGCATATAGTGTTACAAGTATCATTTAAACCCACTTCTCAGCAATCTTGAGGAGGAAGGCTGATTTTGTTTTTTCAATTGCTAAATCATCCATGGGCCAGTTACCAGAACCTTCTAGCTGAGAATAGCAAAGAATAGAAAGAAACAGGGGCTTTTAGATGACTGACAAACAAAAAGTATCTACACCATTAATTATCTGGAGAACTAATCTAACCTGGATCATGACCTCCATTGTTGGAATGCAGGATGGCATAAGTTTATGTAATCTTCGCACATCAATTTTTTCGCAAGCCACTGGGTGAGGTTCAGGAGGGAATACAGATGTGAACCTGAAGGCTGAAAAGTCACGAGAAAAACCATATATGAATAATCACATATACTGCAATCAACCAGTACACTTGTTTTTGCTCGAAGCTCAGTGCAAAAGGGAACTACAGGACATTTAACCTGAGTCTAGAGGCTGTACGCTAGATACTTTTAGAGGTATGCCTTCAATCTCACGCAAGCATTTCGAGAAAACTTCATAGGCTTGAAGCAACTTTCCAGATGTAGATATTGGGTCTGAGACATAACAACATTGTTGAGGAATTAGATCGAAACCATAAGTGGACACATGCGCAATGCAGTGAGAAAAGAAGGAAAATGTTCGAACGAATTTAGCAATACCTTTATCCCCATAGATCAAAGAGAAGTCAAGTTGATCCACTAATTGTACAATGTCGCTGGACGAGAGTGAAAGATGGCGCTTAAGGATATACTCAACGATTTGTTTCATGATAAGATGCCTTGTCCACTGCTGAGTCTCCCAGACTAGAAAAATGAAAGAGGCAATATTCAGCTTGTGTTAACTCAAAACTTTATCGCTAACTTTTGTGATGTATAAATAACATACCTGTGCTTTCTGCTATCCTTCCATCTTTAAACCTCCTTAGCTCAGACTTCTCCCCCCAAAACTTCCGGAACTTGAGTGCCTAGACAAGCATGTGCCATTTAGTACTACCCACGGAGACAAGATTGATCAAGAAATTTTGATGTACCTCTATCTTGTTTTCAGCATCAGGCCCGATATCGACTGTTCTAAAAGCCTTTTCGACAGAGCTAATAGATATGCCAATGAAAAGTGGTTCTCCATCAAGAACCGACAAGCCCTGGTCCAAAGACGGTTTAAACTGTCAAAAAGGTGCTCAATTTAGCTGCAATGAATAGTAAAATTTATAATCTATACAAACGCACATTCTCTAAATTCCAATCTTGATTGGTATTTCTCCAAACAACACGGATCGATTTTGCTCTGTCACCCAGTCCATGTAGGAGAAGGCTATGCACTTTCTGCTCGTAGATTCTCCAAGACTCCTTGTCCGAACAAAATCCAGACATTGAAAATGCTGTTTTTCCTTGCAGGTGTAACCTAAGTAAGAGAATGCTTATGTTAGGATAGCTCTCTAGAATGAACTAAAAGTACGAAAGCAAGATGATTGTGAAATAAAATAGAGCGAAGACAAACAATATTCAACTATTTTGAGCTTGAGATCATGGAGGTGAGTATAAACAGCTGAATTATTGTCCTATCAATTTTAAAATTTCATACTTCCACATACAGTATACAACACTAATAGATATCAATCACGAGAAGTGAGAAGTGAGAACCAAAGCTTACCTTATGCAATGATCATACTTAACAGGATAGTCGATCTTAGTCATAAAAACCTCCTCAAAACCTCCATCTCTGAGTTTCTCCATACATTTAAGCGTCGAAGAAGCCTCATCTTGAAGCTGTGCTGACCAACAAATATATTACATGAAGAAGTCCCAAACACAATTGGATGAAATATTAGAAAACCGAACTACATTGACTTAAGAGTTTTCTTCAGCTTAAGTTACCTCCTGGAATCCAACACTAGTCATCCGGAAAGCCAAATTCACAAGTGTAGATGAATCACAGATAACAATAGGGAACAACTCTCTGAACAGCATCTTCTCCTGAAATTTAAACCTCAACAATCAGTGAATCACAGGATGCAGATAAAATTACACCTATATGCTCACATGATAATTTATTCGATAGAAAATACTTCCAATACAATTTATCCAGTAGCAGTAGTACACGGCCCTACTAATAAGCAATAAAATTGACCAGTAAAATGCACCTCCTTTGAGACATGATTTTCACTCTGTGGAGGCAAAAATAGACCCCTCTTCCATAATTTAGAATTGGCTACCAAAAAAGAATAAAACAATTTGGTCATATATATTGCAGAATCAATTACAAACAACTGTAGCAGATAGTCTTAAGTTGTACTAGCATACCTATGAAATTCAGAGTCAACCTGAATATGTCCAATGCGTTTAGCGACTTGTTAATTTGGTCATGAGTTGCAAGGTATGATAAAATCACAGAGATTAGAAATCCATTCAAGCAATCATGGACATATATCGAGCTCCTTTGTCTAGCCCATATCTGCACACAACCATAGACGTTTAAGTACTCCAATAAACACAGAGTAACAATACCTTTTAACTAATCCATACCTTCAGCAATATCAAAGCATCGCCCAACTCCTTCCACACAGAGAAAGTTTTCTTTAGAAGTTCAGAATTTTCCTCAAGAAACACGTCCTCCAATATGCTTGAGTTGTAAGTCGGTGTGGGCTGAGGAACACTATCTTTATCATAAGACATATCAGTAAATCAATTCCTCGATATATATATTTATAAGAAAAATAACTCAACATCCTTGAAACAAATCTCATTACCTGCTATCACAGAACGGACGTTGTTTCTGCCCATACTCAACTTTGCAACATTAAACAGTGATGTTGCTGAAGGAATTAGTCTTATAGAAAATCCAGGAAACTGATCAAGTTTCTTAGCTGCAAACACATTCTCAACGTAAATACACTGTCTAAATAAACACTTCTATTCGTCTAAGCGAAAAAACTAAAACACACCTGGGAAAACAACTAGGACAGGTTTCCTAGCCTCGTTTTGAAATGCCGACCATTCAACCTTCTCAACGAACGATGATGACAGCAAATGCTCTCTAATAACACAAAGATACAAACACCTTTTGGCATGGTACCGATGATTCATGTAATCCTTCTCATAGAAACATTCCTACAAGTAACATTATACAGTCACATATCCGAGACCAACCCATAAGCATCGATTACGAAAACTAGGAAATGAGCAATACAACTAACCTTAGGCAAGTGTAGGAGAAGATCAACAGAAGTTTCCGGCTTAGCCATACAACGAATAGAGTAACTTCCACAGAGACTGAAACCATTTGGCTTCTTGAAACTAAACTCCACTTTATCAGCTCCAATGTCCTTAACGAAATTATAAGCTAATTCCGAAGTAACCTATGATTTAAGGTTTCCAAATTGTTACAAAAAGCGCAAATTTTTCAATTCTTCAGAGAACATTGACATAAACCCAGAAATTATCTTACCTTAAAATCTTCAGGGATTCCATCAATAGCTTCTTTAATCGATGAAACAACATCATCCACAACGTTGGTGAGAGAATCGTAATCTAGCTGAACGTCTTTTAGCAAGTCGTTAACTTTCTGAATACGTGAATTCGAAACAGTATCGGTCTCCATATTCACCGGAATGTAGGGTTTAAGAAAGGTTTAAAGTTTTTGTATTTCTGAAGAATTTTCCGTAGCCAGAGCGAGGAAGAAGAAGAAACAGAGCTTAAACCTAAAACTCAAACAACGACGTAGTAAAACTCTGTATCAATGGGCCCATTCTGAGTTTGTATGAGCCTAAGTATTGAAATTACGGGCCTATCATGAGTTTGTATAAGCCCAAGTCTTTTACAGCCCAAGTCTCTTCTCTCATACTTTTTTTCTTTTTTTTTGTAGTTATTTTATGAAAATATTAAATTTTCACATCATATGCTTAATAAGAAAACAACATATTTTTTTATGAAAATAATTTTATAGCTAGAATCTCATGAATGCTTTTATCAGAGAAATATATATATTATTTTTTTGCAAACGGCGTGAATAAAGAAGAAGATCAATAGAGTTTATTGAGATTATGTTAACAGGTTGAATTATATTGACCCAATATTTTCCGCCCATCAGTTTATCGATAATTCTAAAAAAATTCAGTATTTGACCATTTCCGTAATCTACCATAACTCCTCCCTCACATTCATGGGTAAAAAATATAAGTTTTAATGTACTTAAAAAGCACATTTTAAAATTAAACAGCATACCTAAACAATAAACAAAATACCTAAACAATTTTATAGCTAAAACCTCATGTCTATTGAATCCTATGTTTGACTATTTGCATGCATGTTTGGGTTGTTGACATTTATGATTTAGCTGACTAGTCTCATTAACGGTAAATAAAGAGATCTAATCGAGTAAACTGGATTTTTTCTACTGTTATGTTGTAAATCTTTTAATTGTTAATCATTTTATTTTTTATTATACTTGAAATTAAAATCATATAACCATAAAACCAATAACTAAATTTTTTTTTTTTAAATTATACTTGAATTTGAAACAGAATCGGTCTCCATATTCACCGGAATCTTGATTGGTAGGGTTTAAGAAAGGTTTAAAGTTTTTGTATGTCCGAAGAATTTTCCGTAGCCAGAGCGAGGAAGAAGAAGAAACAGAGCTTAAACATAAAACTCAAACGACGACGTTTAGTATAACTCTGTATCAATGGGCCCATCCTGAGGTTTGTATGAGCCTAAGTATTGAAATTACGGCCTATCGTGAGTTTGTATGAGCCCAAGTGTTTTAAAGCCCAGAAAGTGACTGGACTGTCCAAGAAATCAAGAATATGCACAACGCTTTCAACAATTCAAATGATCAACTTTTGAGTATTGTTTAAACTTTAAATATATAGGAATTTTAATGACAAAGTACCATGTTGGTTAATTTAAAAGAATGATTTGCCAACAAAACATAAACAGGATTACATGAAAGGTTGAAAAACCCCAAAACAATAGAAAAATATACTAAAGGGTTGCAAACTTGCAATGTTAAGTACTTGCGGATACAAATTAGCGGGGTAAATAACGGCTAATTTGTAAGTATTTGCGGATAATATGATATAGTACTTGTACTTGAACCATTTTAAATAAATATTCGCAAAAAATGAATGACCCGCAAATTACTTGTTCCGACTTCCGGCTTGTTGTAAAAGCTATTACTTGTTATTTGCAACAATCCATTATTTAGTATTTAAAAAAAAAAAATTCATACTTTTGTCTTCATCCTTTAAAAGGCAAAACGAAAACATAATTTGGGTTAAGATATATGTTTTGGACTTTTTGATTATAAATTTTTTGTTTAATATTAAAACTCATGTATCTTGTTATCTGATTTGTTGCGATGGGTAATTGTTTTTTCAAGACGGATACGGGACAAATAGCACGTACAAAACGGATAACATGTACTTATGTCCACCCTTAATTGTCTCTAATGGTGTCTAAAACTCTAAGGTACTGATATTATTTGATAATTTTGAAAAAAACTCAAACTTAGTGTGCATTAACTCATTAAACTTAATAATGTTTTACCTTTTTCTATATACAATAAATAATCTTCTATGGTGTTATAACGTAGTGACAGTCCTAATACAAATAATTTTCTTTCAAATTTTGGGTTCACAAAACCATTTTATAAGGCTTTGGCTCCTACATACATATTTTGGAATATCATTTTGCTAAGTTCAACATGGCTATATTAAAATCATGTGACTCGATCGACCACAAGTCACCTAAAAAAAGACAATTGGTCAAACACACCATAACAAATTAAAACATTATTAATAGAAAAAAAAAAAAAAAGACATACCACAGTTGGATCTCGTTGCTTTTGAGGTATAGAATTTGTTTTCTTTCATTCTCTCTTTTATTTCTTCTTTAATTTTTCGGATACGGTACGGCCTAAAAAAAAGCTCACGTTAGGTGTACTAAATCAGTAATTAATTAAATCTTTGTATTTGGTTATTAATCACTCTAAGCTTTTTGCATGCATGCACCACGTCTACATGATTACATATACACCAAGCAATATACTTTAAGTTTCTTACTTATAAAATACATGTAATATATGGTTGGTACATATACATGGATTAGAATAAGATTAGAAGTCACGTGAGTGATTTGAAGAGACATGATCATGTAATGTGAAATTGGAAAGTTGAACACTTAGTGTCTTGGGGTAATCGTTAGGGTGAGGTTTTCGTGTTCCACGAAGCAAAGTGGCATCTTTTGGGAAAGTGGTGTGGTCGTCTCAATTGAACCAAAAAAAACACCAATCTCAAGACCGATCCGATTCTCTTTGTTCCCTCTCTCTCTGGGTCTCTTGATGTTCTTTTAAAATCTTTATATATACTCTCCGGTAAAATTCATTTTGTCGGTTCATGTTTGGCGGCACACATCCTCCAACAATGTTTTTTGTATGTATGTAAAACGATCAATTTGATCTTGTTTTATAATTAATAACTACACAACTTTAAAGTATGAAGTCAGTTGATATGTATTTCAATTATAAAGTATTTTTATGTTATTCAATTATATTAACCTTGGGAAATCCATATATATATATTTAAACTCGAATAATTATGGGTTATATATATTGGATTTGAAGTCGTGACCCAAAAATAAATGATTTTATAAGTAATTATTCTAGCCAATCAATTTTTAATTGAAATTTCTATAAAATATATGATGATATCCAAATTGAACAGTTAAGCACAAGATGGTCTAAGCTGATATGATACAGAAAGTTTGAAGAAGTACTGTTAGGAATCTCAATCGCATGTAGGACATTAATTGAACTTAAGATTAGTTAGTTTGGTGATGAATTATAATGTATAAAACATGTTTTCTTATGTCGGGATCCAGATCATACCATTTCATAATCTAACAAATCACATTTTTCTAGTTGAAATAGTATCACGTTTTATGTCCATTAGAAAATCCAGTGAGGAGACTACTTAACGGCTACATTTAACTTAAGATTAGTATTTGAATGAGGTTTAATGATTTCGAATTATAATTTAAACATATATGATTTCAGAGCCCAAAAATTCATATTTGATTAGTTGAAATGGTGTCATATTATAAGTCCATTAGAAAATTCGGTGAAGAGACTACTTATAATTATACTCATTTTATGAGGGAATAAGTCGGGTGTTAAAGCTCCAAACCACCGGTCCTTGGTTATTAAAAAAGGGATAACATGCTTTAGGATCTAATTTTGTTCATCTATAATGAGCTTTTTCTTTTGCAATCAAATGGTTTTGAATTAGAATATATTAAACGTGTTTCTCTTAAGTTGGGATCAAGATCATACCATAATATTTGAGCAACATACTTCAGGATCTAATTCTATTAATCCACAATGAGGTTTTCCTTTTGGATTTGGTAAATGCTTTTTTGCTTAGATCAAACTCTACTATATGTGGGTCTTGTAAAACTCTAATGCCAAGAGAACAAGACATGATCTATTCTTGGAGATAACGTAACTTCGTTATTTGATCCAAAAATAGAATAAAGAAAAAGAAGAAGAGAAAAAAAAGAAAGAGAGCTTAATTAGAGCCACAGAGTGTACTCATTTGATGGTTTCATTCTCTTTGTACCCTTTTTATTCTATATTTTAAATTAAACTTTATTGAGTTGGAGATTGCTTCTTTGACTAATCAATAGAATCTATATATCTCTCACCAAACTAAAGAAAGTAACACATTAATGTTTTTGCTTTTAAATCATTGCAAAGTATCTTCACTTGGGTCCCCATGACCTTTATCTCTTTTACTTCACTTCTAACTTGAACATTGGTTACTTTTGTTCCTTAACTCCCTTAAAAGCACCGATCTTGACGATCAAGATCTCTCATGCATTGGCCACTTAACTACTCCTTAAAAGCATCACAAAACATTTGATTTTGAACGCTTCAAAACATTAGAATGTTACACAACATTTGACATGCATAATTACAACAATCTAACCCCACTTAATTTGTAAAATTAGACCCCCTCGAATCTTACTATTTGTTATCACTCGTCTTAGCTGTTACTATCACTTGAACATGTAATTTTTTTTTTATGTAGTTAAGAGGTGATTAGTCTTCTAACATTCAATTAATCTTTTTGAGTATAACTGTCAAATAGTTCACTCATCGAATTTATTAATAAATCTCAAACATAATATCACTTTGATTGATCAGATCTAATTTATTAGATAATTCTTTTTTTGGGTAAAAATTCCTTATTTAAAAAAAAAACAATTATTGGCATAAACCCACAAAATAATTTCTCTCCAAATACAAAAATTACTAATCTATCACTGCACCGTCAAAGATTTTCTGAATTTTAACAATATTTAGTTTTCAATAACAAACACTTTATGTAATTATCTAGATTTTCATCATTCGATCAATATTTTTAAATATAACAGTCAAGTAGTTCAATCATCAAATTTGTTAATAAAAATAAATTTAAATGAAATTTGACATAAACCCACTCGATAATTTCCTAAATACAAAAACTGCTAATCTACACATCACCACATGAACATGTGACTTGATCAAGAACATATAGTTAAAGCAAAATCAAAAGGATTAAGGGAGGATGATCATACACATAAGGCTCATGTCATAAAAGAAAGTGTAACACGTTGATTTGGTGAAGCAAGCGATGACGTGTGGACGAAGAGATTCGGATGGTTTTAAAGATCATCGTGATCGGAGAGAGACCAGATCCTTAGAAGACCGTGACATTGCCAGTCACGTGGGCCTCTTTTGACTACCTTCTCCTCTGCCACTTATAATATATACTTTTCTTACCATTTAAAATATTAGCACTACAACACTGTAGTTTGCTTAGCAATGTTGAACAAGAGTACAAAAACTAGTAACTTGGGTGGACTAGTAAAATCACCCCTTGGGAATAAAATTGAAGTATACAATGAATATGACTAATATATAGATCAATTTGTTGAACACTATACTTTTTTTAATTTTGTTTGTTGAAACATTTTTAGTTCCTCTGTTTGTAACATTGGATTCGATTAGTAATTTGCAGAGCACCTTACTTTTTTTTATAACCACAGATCATTTTATAACCACATATATTTTTATACGACATATTCAAATTTTTTTTCGTTTTTTTTTTCAACATGTTACATATATAATCAGTGAAAATTCTAACACAGTTTGCTTACAAATTTTTTGCAAGTTCTTAATTTGTACTATTTTTTTTTTTAGATATTTCAGTCTCATTTATTTTGTAATTTATTAAAAAAAAATCAATTTATGTTATTTGGAGGTTCCTCCGAAACCATTCACTCATTCAGGTAAACAATACCACTTCTGAAAATACAAAATGGACTAGATTATAAAATGATGATTGATGAAAAGTCTAGTGTTTGTTTATATTACTTCTATGAAACCAAAATCAAGATTTTTGAATAGAGTAATTGGTAAGTTCTTATTATTTACAACAATGATGAAATGGTGCAACTTCAACAGAAATCTCTTAACATAACTAAAACCCAACGAAATTTCTAAAATATTCATTGTAACATCTTTCAAGACAATAAATTATAGGAGCAAGCACATGAAAATCTAAAGAACAAAAAGAATAATTGGATTAAACCATAGTTATAATAATAAAGACCAGGACCAAACTTTTCCACTTTCGTCAAATTTCCTAAACTCTCTATAAATACGAGTCCTGTCTCCATATCACAATAGCAACGTGGACTCTTTCTTTAGTTTTCAGCTGACTCTTCTTTCACCGTTTCCTTATAACTTCATTATCTCATAAACCACCAAACACTTTGTTCTATCATAATCTTCTAGGGTTTCAAAGATCATATCTGGTTATAGTAATGGGTTTCTCAATGTTCTTCTCTTCCGAAAACGATGTCGTTCATCACTCTTCTCCTTATGCTTCTTCTGTTGATTGCACTCTTTCACTTGGAACTCCCTCCACTCGTCTTTGTAACGATGATGATGACCGTAGATTCTCTTCTCATACCACCAACGCTTTAGGTTGGGACTTCTTGCACGGTGCCAAGAAAGGCGGCGGCGGTGGCGGTGGAGGTGGCGGAAACAACCTCCTTGCTCGCCGTTGTGCTAATTGTGACACTACCTCTACTCCTCTTTGGAGAAATGGTCCAAGAGGTCCCAAGGTACACCAATAATATTACATTCATAGCATCAATTTTTATATCAAGCCACATACAAATACTAGTCTATTTTTTAATCATTAGAAAAATAAATATAGGAAGGTGATGTGGTATTTAATTTGTCATTTATAACTCAAAACACATGTAATATTAGATTTCAAGAATTTAAACTATGATTCAATAGCGACATTAATACAAACCACTAGACTATAGGTTATTGACTACATGTATATTATACAACATATAAAGACTTTATATGATTTTGGATTTGGCCATATGTTATAGACTACATGTTATATGCATAACTAGCATATTAAAACTAGGATAATGATATAGCATGACACTTGTACAACCACTAAACTATATGGTATAAATCACACGTATAACTTACATATTGAATCTTTATTTAATTAATTTGGTCAGTCATTGTGCAATGCGTGTGGAATCCGATTCAAGAAAGAAGAGAGACGCGCCACTGCCGGAAACTCAACATCCCGCCGAGGATCAACCGCGACAGCTCAAGTTACAAGTTCTGATCATCATCACAACAATGGTTCTAATTACTATTACAACAATGATCATTATGCTTCATCCTCTCCTTGGATTCACCACCAACAACAAACTTATTACTCGCCGGCGACTAACGAATATTCTTTCGTTGATCATAACGTTAGAGACAATGATCATGATGTCACAACCGACCCGTTCTTGTCGTGGAGACTTAATGTTGCTGACCGGACCAGCCTTGTCCATGATTTTACAATGTAATGAAATGACAAAGGAAATGATGTTAGTTTTCATAGTAAAAGTCTTTTAGCCTTGGATACCTTTTAACAAGAAAAGAAAAGTCTTATTAGCCTTGGCCAAATTCTTTATTTCACTTTTGGTTTTAAAATATATATATTGTATGTTTTTTTTTTGGTTTTTAGTTTAAATTTCTTATGAATGTACTTGTGTTTTCTTTTTATGACTTTCTGAATATTCTCTCGGGTAATGAACTAATGAATACATACTTACTTTATAACCTTTTCATGATGTGTTGCTGCTTTGACCATGATCGATAATACTATACATATAGTAATATACAACATTTACTCACTATCTCTTTGACCAAGAAAAATCAATATCTAACTATTAATTAGTCCGGTCGAATGGGTGTTGGATGATGCGGATGAAAAGAAAATATGTTCATATAGTTTTTGGGTTCGATCAAATTAACACTAGATTTCACCAGAATTGTGGTTATAAAAGGATATGTTTATTTATATGTTTATTGAAAAACGTTGCATTACTTTTTTTTTTGGAACATAAGCCTTGTTTCACTTACCTATAAATATTTTGGATTAAACATGCTAATTATACATATTTATATTTTCTGTAAGAAATTCAGTAAATTATCACTTATAAGTAAGAATATACTAGAAAGTTGTGAATTTTTATATGTTTATGAGGAATCCCTTAATTACAAACAAAATCCATAATATTTGCTGACTCTTAAACACAACGGACTACAATGGGACTACTACTAGCAGTTGTGTTGTACTTTTGTAAGAAGTACTATTGTCAACCAAAAATGATGAGGGAATTTTTGAAACTTGTACAAACTCATGTGTAAGGCTTCAAATGAAATTCAAATTTTGTCTCCGTCCAATCAAAATATTTGAAAGTAAATTACAAACTATGTTCAACAGTGTCCGGTTAAAAACATGTCTTAAATTTCTGTAAAACACATGTTTTATTTGTATGCATAATTTATAGAAAGGAAGTTGATATTGCAGTATTTTAGAAATATAGGGACTTTTGGTTTTTTTTTGTAGGTAAGGTATTAAACTAAGAAGATTTAAAAAAAAAAAATTGAACATATAAATAATTCTAGTGTTTCAAGTTTACGCATTTTCGAAATTAAAAACAATTAATACTCTCGAACTGAATCCACAAATGAGAAAACAAAGGAAAAAAATCAAGGGAAAAATATTTGGAGAGTAGACAAAATGAAAGATTGTCGTATTATGCCCAAATTGTCTTGGAAATTTGACTATCAATTGGCTCTTCGTGTGCTGCTCTGCTCAACATGTTGCTGTCACTTGCATGTGAATAATATTGATCCTTTCCATAACATCTTTTACTCTTGTATATTTATTTTAATTTTTTTATATTTGTTATAACTTATTCAAACGGTAGAACAGTCGGATTTGAATGTAGTTTGACTCAGATAACACAATCAAAGTTTCAGACTTAAAAAAAAAAAAAGCATCACTTATGCTCCTTAATATAAAATAATTTTTTAAAAAAATCTGAATTTAAAAATTTAGTTTTCAATAACAAACGCTTTATATAATTATGATCATGATTTATAGTCTAACGATTTGTGTTAGTATCATTATTGTTTCACTGGAAGTTCAGCTTAATACGTGATATTATGAAATTGTTGGATTTTTTTTTTTTTTTTTCCTAGTTGTATGTTGATATAAAGAGATTTGAAGACAACCGTATATGGTGAGTCCAATATATATTTTGAATTTTAATTTGACTAGTTTTGTACATTTTTTTAGGATGTTTTAGCTAAATTAAGGTTTATAATATAGTTTCTTTATTATTTTTTCGTAATGTCACTTCACAAAGCACTAGTTGGGGCTTTTTATTTGGGCCTAGACGGCTAGACCCATTTAATTGTTGGAGATTAAAATGGACCACCACCACCGTATTCAATAACCAAAAATGTTTATTTTGTACTTTTTTTTTTGTAAAAGATAAATAAATACTTATTTTTATCCAAATTTTTTAATATTTTTCTTCAAATACAATTTTCATAAATATATCAGTTATCTGACGCAAGAATTGTTTATGAAAAGATAAAGTTGCAAGTAACACAGAGACAGAACAAGTAGGAAGTGTAGGTGGTCTACAATATGGTATGAATGTCAATTAATTGACCCATCCACCGGTTTTTTCTCCAACTATAATTAGATCTCGAATTCCAACAAAAATAACTAGGTCAATGTTTTTAGTGGTACACTGGTACTTATCAATATTTAAGTTCATTAATACAATTTTATTTGGGAGATGTTTTTATTTATGTTTTACAAGACTTAATTCTGAACGGTGATTTTAAATAGTATAGTAAATATTATAACCATGACTTATAAATTAATAATTTGTGCTTAGTATTATAACCGTGTTAACCTCTAGATTATGTTGACCAAAAAAATAACAAAAAAAGATTATGGACTAAAGATCCATGATTTCTACTATACATATATCACAACAAAATTATGTTTATTTTATGTATCATTTAAATTTTAATTTGCCTTCTACCGAATATAGTTTGTATGATAAAATATATATAAAAAAACTCATCTCTGTGAACTAAAAAATATTATTTCAAACCACTAGATCGCTAACTCTAGATTATTTTAGTAAATATCTCAATATGTAGATATCTTGATCGTAGTTATTGAACCACATCTAACTACTTCGTACTAGAAGCTAGATATAATATAGTTTTTAGCAATGTAATTGTTTTCTGTCCCGATTCTTTGTTAAACGTACGTGACAAAAAGAGTTTAGCGTATACGCAATTACGCATGGCATAGGCCGATAATGAAGTCATCAGTCATCACTCAACATTCTTTGATTTGTTTTACATATTTTTCAGAGACTAATCGGAAGAAGTCATCTAATTCATACTCCATCTATTTCACAAAAGTTCCTTTAAACCACGCTCACACTAATTAAGAAATCATATTTAGAACTCTATTATATTTTAAAATATTTGTATTTTTCATCAAACTTGATGAAATCCAATATTTAATATGAATTTTTGCACTGAAAATTGAAAACGACACTTAATTTATTCCAAAAAATAATTTTTAAATGGTACTACTTACTATGAAACAGATATAATAAATTTTGGTTTTAAAACTTGAAATTTTTTTTATAAAGGAGTTTTGACATAACTTAGTCGTTAACGTATTTGTCATGTTACACCAGACGGAACAAACATATCAGTCTTTTATTCTCTTATTCATCAAAATTTTAAATTTATCTAAATTATATACTATTTATCATTATCCATTTAATTACATTTCAATAATAGTAAATCAATATATAGAATACAAATGATTAGATCGAATAAATATACATTTATTTTGCATTGAAAACTAAAGAAAGAATCATCTAATTTGAAAAAAATAATATATAATTAAATCATTAATTTAAACAAGACAAAGAGAGTACCATATAGTGTCAAAGCCAAAGTTTGGAAAAATTGACTGTTTAACTGATTTGTCGAATAGATTTCCCAAAATTATAAATTTGTATATGCTATATATATGGATGATGGACACATTTTTATTCCACCATTAAGTCGATCCAAAAATGTTCTTTGTTGTTTTTCAATTTTTAGCAATTTTATATGCCTATAAAATGCCAACTTCTTACCATTTATGCCCAAATCTAAGATACTAGTGATTGCATTTGAAACAAAAACTAAATTTTTGAAATATATAATACATGCATGTTAAGTATATATATATTATATCAAAGCAAACACAGAAAGAATTTTTTTTTTTTTTTGGTCAACACACAGAAATAAATTATGATTGATTTCTTAATTATAGCATGCCTGCAAACATCAAAACTATAGTTAATCATTTCAGTTTTTTTTTTTTTTTTGCCAAACACACACATTTATATAGGGTTATTTGAATCAATTAATCAACTAATTAAAAAGACAAAACTTTACCCAACCATGCATATATAATGAAAAAATAATAATAATTAAACTGTAGTAGTTAACTTGTTCAGTCTATATATATACTCAACGCCATTAGGTGAATAAAAGTATGACGTATTCATTTTACCATCAACAATTTTAACTTTGTGGACTAAGTAAAAAAAAAAGAAATAAAATAAACAAATTAGTTGAACAAAGATAACAACCCAACACCAAACACATGTTAATTATTCCAAACCCAATTTTACAAGTTCCATTATAAAAATGAAAAACTAAAGTATTTATAATGACATTTCCCACTTGTTTCTCTCTTCAAACATCTCTACAAACAAAAAAAAAAGAGAGCCAAAAAAAAAAAAAAGCTAACACAATGGTGAACTTGGTGGAGGCACAAAAGCCATTACTATATGGTCTTATGAAAATGGCTGGAGTCGTTCCATACACTCTAGAGATCGAACCAGGGACCAAGATGAACTTTTGGGTCCCTAAAGAAACCCTAAAGAAGAAGAAATCCGGTTCAGAAAAACTGACAAAACCGGATAAACCAACCAAACCAGCAATCTTGTTGATCCATGGTTTCGCGGCGGAAGGCATCATTACATGGCAGTTCCAAGTAGGTGCATTGTCCAAGAAATACTCGGTTTACATACCGGACCTTCTCTTCTTCGGTGGTTCCTACTCGGATAACCCGGACCGGTCTCCGGCTTTTCAAGCCGAGTGTTTGGTTAAGGGGCTACGTATTCTTGGTGTGGATAAGTTTGTTCCCGTAGGGTTTAGTTATGGTGGCATGGTGGCTTTTAAGATTGTTGAGGCTTATCCGGATATGGTTAAAGCAATGGTTGTGTCCGGTTCGATACTAGCTATGACTGATACGATTAGTGAGGAGAATTTGACCCGGTTAGGGTTTAGTTCTTCGAAGGATCTTTTGTTACCGACTTCGGTTAAGGGACTTAAGGCTCTCTTCACCATTGCTGTGCATAAACCCATGTGGTTCCCTAAAAGAATGTTCAAGGACTTCATTGAGGTACTTAATTAGTGTGTAAAGTTTAATGTACATTGAATTTAGTGAAATAATTAATAGCTAGCTTATAAATGATATATCCTATAGAATATAGGAGTATTGCATTATACTATTTTATGCATATTCGTGATTTGGTTTTTCTGAGATTCTACAAGATTAATTTTAAACCGACAAAAAAAGGGAATATCTTTACTGATTTTTTGTTAAGGTTGTTACTTTTTTGTTTGATGGTTTTTAACTATGTCAATCCATTTTAAAAAAAAAAAAAAAATTCTAAAGGCATTAAATTTAGGGTGAATTTGGTGAAAAAAAAAAAAAAAAAAAACTAAAAGACCTAGATCCAAAAGTGGAGATTTTGACACATGTGGAGAATTTGATTATGTTTTGAATATTCTTTTTTGTTGGTTATTGAATGCAAAAATCTCATTCCAAATTTGTTTTTTTTTTTAAAGTTTTTTTCTTAGTTTTGTCAGCCGTTTCACATTGTTGAGAGATAAACGTCATTCCATGCATATAATTATACTGTCGCAATTACATGCATATAATAAAATTACAATTTTAAATGTTCATATTCTTAGAGTGATTGTTAGAGTTAGGTGGAACTTGCAAAGCATCTTGCCTCTCACGTATTAAATCTCCAAACTTGGTGAATGGTGACTATGCTATTTTTATTTTATTTTTGTCGGAGGTGAATATACTATTTATGGATCAATTTTGTTGGTACAAACAATGAATCACATGTAAAAGAATTATCTTATTTGCTTAAAACACTATTTTTGGTTTATACATAAATATACCCTGACTCGGTTTCAACAAAATATACTAGTTCTAACTCTGTATTGTTATTTTCTATCATTCATACACTTAATTTTTCAGTTTTAACGGGTTTTTTCCGCTGCTTTTTCTATCATTCATTTAATAGGTTGTCTACAATTAAATGATGAAAAATAAATATATATATATATCTATATATATATATATA
>OVAF01000086.1:0-79834 GCA_900406245.1 Odontarrhena argentea | reverse complement strand
AACAGCAATGGCTGCTCAAAGAAAAGACGGTCATCCATCGCTTTACTATCTTGGTCCACTTAGTCCTGCACCGCTTCATCGCCAAGACTGTAGCCACTGGTGCCTCCCGGGTGTTCCTGATACGTGGAACGAGCTATTCTACGCATTGTTAATGAAACAAGAGGCTTCTTCTTCTAAAAGAGTGGGTGAAGGAAGTAGTACTACAGGAAATGTCACAGTCTCGTGACAATGGACAGAACAAAGAGTTCGGGATTTTTTGATTGAGTGATTGGGTGGGGAATACGTAATTAGATTGATAATCTTAATCTCTGGTTGTAAAGATAAAAAAAATCTCGTGATATTCGAATTCTCAAACAGTAGTTTCATATTTGCTTGGTCTGTTGAGAAACTAACTAGTGTTAAGAAATTCAAAGCTAGTAAATCAACGAGTAGAAAATATTAGTACCAATGTCTAGAAAATACGTAAGCGAATGAACCTAAACTTGTTTCTTTCACATAAATTAATCATTATCGTTATTAAACAACATGTTTAATCTTGCCCATAATTTTTTTTTTTTTTTTTTTTGGTCAACGCCCATAACTTCTTCAACATGTCTTTGCTTCCTTCGCCTTCATGTCCTTCTCTTTCCTAATTTCTATAACGAATCAGACAAAAGCCCTTTTGGATGTCTAAGAAGCCAGAAGTCAAAGGAAATGGAGGGAACAAACCAATCTATGAAGTTTTTAACAGATTCAAAAGGTCAAGGCTTGTGTTCAAACCGTCTTTAAGAGTATTGGTTTTTTTCTTAGTTGGTCAATGTTTGGTTTGGAGCTTTTTCTACTTTGATTATAGTAGTGTGGCTAAAAGCTATGGAGTTTCTGAGAGATCAGACAGATTTGTGTGGCTTAAGCTTGATAACAACAGCAACAGCAAGAACATGAGTAGTAGTTTAAAGAGAGTTGGGTTTTTGGAAGAGAGTGGAGATGGGTGTGATGTGTTTGATGGAGATTGGGTTTGGGATGAGTCTTATCCTCTGTATCAGTCTAAAGATTGTAGATTTCTTGATAAAGGGTTTAGGTGTAGTGATTTTGGAAGGTCTGATTTGTTATATACTCATTGGAGATGGCAACCTAAACTCTGTAATTTGCCAAGGTAACAATAAATTCTTATCAAGTTTTGTTTTTTTTATTTGGAGACTCTACTTGGCTGACTCTCTTTTTTGTGTTGAATTATGTCAGATTTGATGCTAAACTGATGCTAGAGAAACTCCGGGACAAGCGGCTGGTGTTTGTTGGAGACTCAATAGGAAGAAACCAATGGGAGTCTCTTCTTTGTCTACTATCTTCTGCAGTCAAGAACGAGAGCTCGATATACGAAGTAAATGGAAGTCCCATCACAAAGCACAGAGGATTCTTGGTGTTCAAATTTGAGGAGTACAATTGCACAGTAGAATACTACAAATCTCCATTTTTGGTTCCTCAAAGCAGACCACCGACTGGATCGCCGCTAAAGGTTAAAACAACTTTGAAACTGGACACAATGGATTGGACTTATAGCAAATGGAGAGATGCAGAAATTTTAGTATTCAATACCGGACATTGGTGGAACAACGGAAAAACTATTAGAATGTAAGTTGTTTCGATGTCTCTTTGGTCTCTTGTCTGATTCATTGTTCTAATGGCTGAATCTTGAACAGGGGATGTTATTTTCAAGAAGGGGAAAAAGTGAAACTGAAAATGAAAGTAGAGGATGCGTATAAGCGAGCTATGAAGACCATTGTGAAATGGGTACAAACTGAGGTCGATCCAAACAAAACTCAAGTTTTCTTTCGAACTTTTGCTCCCGTTCATTTCAGGTTATTACGGTTTTAACTCATTGAAATGGTCTTCTGATGTAGAATGTTCTGCATATTTAGTTTCATTTTGGCTTGCTCTGTTGTGTGAAACAGGGGAGGAAATTGGAGAACAGGAGGAACATGTCATATGGAGACATTGCCTGAGATTGGAACCTCATCGGCTACATCAGAGACATGGGAACAATTAAAGATCCTCAAAAATGTTTTGTCACATTACTCAAACGGATCAGAGAGTGTTAAAATGAAAATGTTGAACATAACAGCAATGGCTGCTCAAAGAAAAGACGGTCATCCATCGCTTTACTATCTTGGTCCGCTAAGTCCTGCACCGCTTCATCGCCAAGACTGCAGCCACTGGTGCCTTCCGGGTGTTCCTGATACGTGGAACGAGCTATTCTACTCGTTGTTAATGAAACAAGAGGCTTCTTCTTCTAGAAAAGTGGGTGAAGGAAGTAGTGCAAGAAATGTCACAGTATCGTGACGATGGATGGGATTTTTTTATTGAATTTTTAGATTAATTTGGTGGGGAATATGTGATTAAGCACGAGATACATAAAAGATGCTAAGATAACAAATAGTCTCTCATAACAAGATTATTATGGTTCAATATTCGGTTCACATAAGCATAAGCATCAACACAAGCAGCTTGTACATAGTTGGATCCATGTTGAACAAAAGCAGAGGACTGGTAAATACAAAGATAATTATAGTTATCAGACAAACTTTGGGTAAGAGTATGCTCTCTTAGCTCTCTCAATCTCAGCTTCATCATCTTTATAGACTTCCCTCGCAGCTCTCTCATACAGAGCCTGCATCTCCTTCATCTGTGAAGCAAATTCCCCCTTAGGATACTTATCTTTCTGCTTCTCAAAAACCTGAAACACACACACAAGACCAATGATGAATGTTGAAGTAATTTATACAAAATATGTAACTTATTTGTTTTTACCTCTTGCCAATGGAGACCTGTTTGTCTAAGACGATCTCCTATGAAAAAAGATCCTAGCATACAAAACAAACAAACATCAACCAAACTCCTTTTACATATGAAACATTCTCTCTTTATCTATATCCATACCAAAAACATATCCGCAAGTCAATGCAAAACCTCGGTATAAGACGTAACCCAAAGTTTCGTACATTTCTGCTTCCTTGGAAGCTACAATAAAATCAGAACGCAACGATTATTGTTTGAATTCCCTTACGAATACCATGCAAACTTGAAGATCTGAGAAGTTTACCGGGATTAACGGGCGGTTCGGTCGGCTTGGAGCAGAAGTGGTGGCGAGACCCAATCGATCTCCTTCCCTGCGTAACGATACATCTCAGATTCGGCATCATCGGCACTATCTCTCCACAGTTTGTGAATCTTACCAAACTTGAGGTTGTTAATCTCTGTCAGAATAATCTTACTGGTACTAATGTTGCGAACACGAGTGGGAACCCTGACATAGGTAAGGATGTTGTTTACAAGGGAGAATTGCGTGATGGAGCAAAGATTGCGGTTAAGAGGATAGACGAATTTAAATCAGAGATTGCGGTTTTAACTAGAGGCTTCTGGTTTATCAAATACATGCCGCAAGGATTGAAACCGCTTGAGTGGAGTGGAGTAGAAGGTTGCTTATTTATTGCATTGGATGTTGCTGGAGCAGTAGAGTATTTGAGTAATTAAGGTTGCATGTCATGAATAATAGTTAGTTTGAAGTTTTATAAGATTATTATGACGACAGATCGTTTATAATCATTATTGTAAATCATGTGACACCTTGAGCTTCTTTGGTCCTATGGTCTAACATGTTTTCAAATCCCGAGTTCCTCCACTTGCTACCCGTAACTGGTACCAAAATTACCTAATCATACACAACAATCCTAATGATATGGACAGTCATCTTCCAGTAAAATTGGATAACTTAGCTAGCTAGCAAGCAGCAACTTGTAAATCAAAACCAAATCCAATCATCATCATACGCATAGAATATTTTCTGCAAACCGAAACAGATATCGCAAGAGCAGTTCCAACATCTTCATACGCATAGAATATTTTAGTTGTCGTAATATCCTTTTATTTTCAAGGGGTAACCCAGCAGCAGATCACGCGGTACTCTAAAATCTTCAGGAAGGTTTTCTTTGCAGAATTGACACAACAAGTAGAATTCTGAGGTATAAAAGAAAAAACAGAGATACAAGCTGTTAGTAATTGTTAATAGGAATGAAACAATCTAAAATATTTGTACATATTACCTCGAAGAAAGCAACCCAGAAATCCAATTGTCCCCCAGGTTCTAAACACATTATATCCTGTTTCCTCGGAAGCCACAATAAAATCAGAAGGCAACGATTATTGTTTAAATTCCCTTACGAATAAAACAACTTGAAGATCTGAAAGTTTACCCGGGTAAACGGGCTGTTCGGTCGGTTTGGAGCAGAAGTTGCGGCGAGACCCAGCCGATCTCCGTCCCTGCGTAAGGATACATCTAAGATTCGGCATCATCGGGAATTTTGAAAATTAGGGTCCGACGCAAAATGTGATGTTATATATTATTTAGGTCTGGGCTTTTTGTTTTTATAGAATGATAATTTTTATCAACACCCTACTTTATACTCCAAATCATCTTATCTCCCACCTAATATTTCAACACCCTATTTTTCAACACCCTTTTATAATGATTTTGTTTATAAAACTTCAACACCTTACCCCACTATTTTTATTTAAATAATAATATAACAATTAGTAATTAAAATTATATTACAAACCATTAATAACTTTTTTATATAATATTATTAATTTTTTTTTCAAACAATAAATTAAAATAAAAATAATCAAAATAAATTAAATAAGAGTTAGATTTTTTTTTTGTGAAAATTACAAAATTAAAATTGCAATACAATATTAAATAAACACAGAACACAACCGCTAAAATACACATAATTTTTTTTTTTTTTACAAGGCAAATGCAAATAACTTAACTCACAAACAAGAAACTCAAATCACATAATAAAACACATAAATTACACAAAGGGAAATTAAGTTTGAATAAGATTTTATCAAAAATTAGATGAAAGTTTATAGTAGAAAAAGTTGATGTGTCCGAATCCAATGAAACAAGTTTCTATTTATAGAGAAAAAAAATGATGAATTTTGGTATAAAAAATAAAAATAAAAAAGTAATGTGATATGAAATAATTGAGTTTAAATTATTGAGTGTGAAAAATATATCTTCCACCAATTAAATTTATCCACCTTTCTTTATCTACATTCCTTATCTATATTACTCATCTACATCGCTGAATTCTAATTATTTATTTATTTCTTTTTTCTTTTGACCAATTAAAAAGGAGTTGAGGGTCTTAAGAGATTGAAATTTTTCAACCACAAATTTGCCTGCTCATTATACACACCCTCATTATAGACATTTAACAGTTGATAATTTTTTCAACAGGTTCTTACATTGGGCCTGACTAATGTTTCTTCTCAAAGAAAAGACAAAATAATCACTGGCAGAAATTTCATAGGGAACTGGTTTAATTTAAATTCTTTAAACCGGAATTTCTGGTTCGTTGGTTATCTCTAATTCGTATCGTCTTTTTTCTTGGCTTGCTTACGTTGAAGTTATAACCGCAGGGCCTATAAGATTAACCGCTCTCTATTTCCAATGGGACTGGTATAATTGCCATAGAAAAGTGGAGCAAAACCAAACTAAACAGTGAGGGTCTAAGATCATCTCCAACTCATTACACTATTTTTTACACTATATTTGCTCCAACCCATTACACTATTTTCTACAGTAAAAATGAATATTTTAGGTATATTTTTTTGTCATCATTTTCTTCTAATATAATTTTACGTCACAAATAAAAAATATTATTTTAATTAAAAATTTATTGTAGGAGCAAAATACAAACAAACAAAATTTATTTGTTTTTACCTCTTGCCAACGGAGACCTGTTTGTCTAAGACGATCTCCTATGAAAACAAATCCTAGCATACAAAACAAACAAACATCAACCAAACTCCTTTTACATATGAAACATTCTCTCTTTATCTATATCCATACCAAAAACATATCCGCGAGTCAATGCAAAACCTCGGTATAAGGCGTAACCCAAAGTTTCGTACATTTCTGCTTCCTTGGAAGCTACAATAAAATCAGAACGCAACGATTATTGTTTTAATTCCCTTACGAATACTATGCAAACTTGAAGATCTGAGAAGTTTACCGGGATTAACGGGCGGTTCGGTCGGCTTGGAGCAGAAGTGGTGGCGAGACCCAATCGATCTCTGTCCCTGCGTAACCATACATCTCAGATTCGGCATCATCGGGTTAGGGCAGCTCTTCTTGACGAAAAAATGTTATCGTATACGTATATTACTTAAGTCTTTTAATTGGGCCTGACTATACCGTGCCTAAAGAACATATTTTATAAAGCTTTTGTGTTTGGCAGAAACCACCTGAAGAATTATAATTCCTTTGAAAGGATTGAATGTTTTCAAAGTGTTCAATTTAGTAGGATTTTTCTCCAATTTTTGAATTTGAGTTATGGTTGTTTTGTCATGCACATCCTACGATATGATTTTGTTCATACAATATTTGATAGAGGTGGCTTGGTAAATTTTTATGGATGTGAATCCAAAAATATGATACTATTTAAGACTACATCTAGTATGTGTATATATATATTGTTGGCTAATGAAAAAAATGTACAAATGTATACGAATGGATTAAAAATGATTTGGTCTTGATGAACATCCAAGAAAAAACTAGGGATACTGTCTGGAGGATGATGTTGATCTGTGTCTAGTAATCTTTCTGGGGTAACTAGTGCACGTATGCATGTCTCTCCGGCCACTTCCTTTCTATTGAGAAAAGATATTTTCTTTTACGTGCAGATATTAAAAATGACGTGCATATGTGTTTCTATTAAAAAGCTATTTCAGTACACTTTTTTGAAACTGTAACAATGATTTGGAGTCCAAAGTTATGATACTAATTTACTACTTCTTACATGGTTTATGTTAGAAGCTATATAATCAAACCCGAATTTTAATTTTGAAATTAGTTTTATTAAAAAATATCTAAGAGATTAATTTTTTGAAATATCCTAAAAATGTTCATTTTAAAAAATTTCCATTGAAATCATTTTTTTAATATAAATTATTGATTTTTTCGATCAAATTGCTAGGATTGNCCTATTTTTTTTTTTTTTTTTTTTTTTTTGGTCTGCGACCGACCATCCTAACTTACAATTTGATTTCCTATATATATGTCTGATATATTATTTTGTTCGGTCTAGCTACAAAAATTATCATTATCGTCATTGAACAACATGCATACCACTTCAAACGCACGATTTTCCACCGGCTGATCAACATCATTGCACTAGCTAGTCGATGACTACTTAGAACAGAGTGTTTCTTGTGTCGTTTATGATTATGATGCTTTCCATTAAATGCACCAAAATAAGTCTCTTTATGGATAAGTTTTATGTTTGTTTTACTTTTACGTATCCGATTTAATAATCACAAAGACAAGTCGGTGAGGCTTACAAAGGAAAATAAAAAACAAGTCGGTGATCGTGACATGACATGGGCCTTAGCAAGAAGCTCGTGATCACAGAATCTGTGATTGTAAATTCCCTCAATGATTCTCACATATATATTTTACTCTTATCTCATATTCTTTCTTTGATCACTTTTAGATTTGAGGATCATTCTAAATTTTGGTTTACTTCGGTTTAAATAGGTTGGTGTTTGATTTTACATGGCCTTATCCGGGAAAGCTTGCAAGTTGGACGTGTAAGGTGTAGGGTATAGAGTAGCTTATCTATAAGAAACCTTTGTGGTCTTGTATTTTTTGCCCTATATAATATGTATGTGGCCATGTAAATGATGAAATCACATATCCAAATTCGGATAAGTTTCTCTTGTATACTATACTTTTGAGTTGGACTCAAGCAACCGTAGCTCAATTTATTTTGTTAACAAACATATTCCCATTGATCGAGTGATGTCGTTTATGTGTTTGAAAGATTTTTTCAAAAATGTTTATTTCGAGTAGACTTCTAGTTTTTTTTCCAATATGATTTCAATTATTATGTATAATTATTAATTTTTATGTAAAAGAACTAATTAAATTTCTATAGATTTATGGGATTAGTCCGAATTTCGATTTGGAATCTCCAAATTTATATTTTCACTTGAATAAATTATTTGTTATATAAAAAAATGAATTATTTTGAAATATATATGTATATATTGTGATTTTACAAAAAAAAGAAATAACAAAGAAGAGATATATTTTGTGTAATATGCAGATGGAGAACAAACTCACATAAAAGATCTTGACTTGGAACAGTAGTTCAGAATAACCAACTTGACCGGTGTGTGACCCCACTTTCCATAAAAGAGTATCCACGAGACTCCAACCAAAATCAAATCATAGAGATAGATTCTTCTTTCTCCCTATCTCCAAAGATCCATATATTCCCAAATATTTACTTAAGGGTCATTTAGATTATCAGTATTCGATTAAAAAAAGTTATACAGATTAACAGTTTGACAACCGACAATGTTTGAATTAGGTCAATGATATATTCGTTGAAGGGAGGTTGAAAATATTTTCTTGACGAGACCTAACAACGAACAATCAACGTATTAGCCTAAAAAGCTAAATAAAGGTTCCAACTTTATTCTCCTATAACATGTTCAATGTTCTTAAATAGTTAAAAACATGTCAAATTGTGAGCCCACGGTTCCATATTGTTTGGTGCATGTATGCATAGGTCACTTCCATCGTGGGCATGTGCTCTCTCGTTTCTTTATGGATGTAAATGCAATTTGCATGGCTGTAAAAATTAATCCTTTCCTGAAATTAAAATTAATATGTTGAGCAACCATGCAATCTAAAGCTTCTTAGACAATAATAAAATAGATTAGGGGTCGACACAAATCGGATATGAGAACTTTTTTAAAGGATCTGGATTTAAACGGGTCTAAAAAAGCTTTTTAATACTTATTCTTTTTTTCTGATGGGATGACTTAGAGAAAGTCGTTGGATAAGATAGTTAGGAGTGTGGAGATTATTGAAAATCAGAAACTATGATTCTATGAACTCTGAGCCATACAAGAGAAAGGGATTTGAGATGAGAGAGAGAGAGAGGGATGGGTTTTGTGGATGAGAACACAAAATAATGTGACTTGTGTGCAATAAAAACAAAATGAATTGAGATAAATATGGGTGTTCTGTTCTTGTTTGTGACTTGTGTGAGCTATATTTTTTTGCAAGTAGTAGAAATAAAACATCATTGCACAAACCTTCCTTAATGATCCAATTTGTGAGTGGGTCCTTACTTTTTGCCAGATTAGATTACATTATATAATTTTCTTCCATCTTTACTTTGGTCCCACTCTCCCACATGCACCTCTCCTTCTCTTGCCTATTTATGCCACTCTTTGAACATTCTCCCTTACAAACTCCACTTGAAACCATTTTTTTTAAAAAGACTTCTCTCCAAGTAAGAGACTAGTTGAAGGACAGATATATGGCCATGGAGCTTGAGCTTGATGATGATGTCTTCTTTGCAGACATAAGCAAGCAGATCAATCTCTTAATCACAGATGAAGATGATGAACAAATCCCTATCTCCTCTGTCTCTTTCCAGGTTTGTCTCTAGATTCTCTTTTGTCTCCTCTCTTGATTAGTGAATATATCTGTGATGCTGATCTTTGAAATTCAAAAAAACAGGGTTTGTTCAGAGAAAGCTACCAAACATCAGCTGCAAAACCATATATGATGTACCAAGAGCAAATCAATTACAACAACATAAGAGAGAGCAAAGGAACAGGAGTGTTCATTCCAAGAAGTTCTCAACCAAGAAGGAGACCTAATCATAATCATCATCTTAATCAGAAGAAGCAAGGGAGATATGGTTCCTTCATCCCCAAGCAACAGTTTCCTCATCTTGTTCATGACAGTAACCAATCCACAACTCTCAACAACAACAATAATCAAGAAAGCATCTCCTTTCATCATCATCATCATGCTTCTACTAACTCAAGAAGAACCTATAGAGATGCAGCATCTCTCTTCACTTAACCAAGATTCAAAGAAGACTTGGATTATTGCGTCATTAATTCATATTATATATATATAATTATTTATTGATATTTTTATAGATTTGATGTTTGTAAAATCAAGCAAATATTAATAAGAAGGAAAGCCATTAATCTAAAGAGAGATTTGGTTTTGATTTATGCAAATGTCTCCAAATATTATTTACCATATCATTTTCTCTAGTTGTTATTTAACTAAAAAGAAACATAACCCCATCAAAATTAGCCTTTAATCAAACAAATTAGTAAAAGATCAAATCTGGATCATGACAAAGTCTCATGTGAGATTGGGAAATCTTCTAATGTCAGGTCCAAAACCAATCAAACTCATTGGGGACCTCACAGAGAGTTTACAGTAATGTTGGCAACAATGTTTGAACAGACAAAAGTCAGATCTATCGAGGAAAACGACTGTCACAGACTCACACCCACATGCCCCTACATGCCCATCACTCTTTTTTTTTTCCTTTTCTTTTTCCACTTTATTTTTATTTTTTGTTTTTTGTTTTTGTTCTGTCAACATATTAATTTTAATTTTTAGTGATTTATTATATTTTGGTTTTTTGGGTCAGCATATTAAACTTAGAAATAGGATTTTTTTTATTGAACAAACATAGAATTTTATGTATATTCTTTAGTATAATCATTTTTTAAAAAATATCATAATAGACATTTGTGGAATAGAGCTGTAAATTTTCTGTCAAGTAGCTGTACTGTTTAAAATTAGTGTTAAATAAGGCCAAGTAATTAACTCAAAAATCTTTTTCTTACAAGTTGCACAAGACATTTTTTACACAAGTAGTCACGTGACACATTAATGTCTCTTCTGAAATAAAAAAGAAAACAATAATTACAGCCAGAAATTCATAGATACCGGTTTAGATTTAAATACTTAACCGAGATTCTGGGTCGTTGGTTATCTAATTCGTATCGTCTTCCATCTTTTTCCAGAGTTTCACATCGTCGAGCTCTGTGAATGAGAGATTCATGGCGACGATTTCTCCATACTTCCTTCTCTTCCTCGTTCCCATTATCCCACTCTCGCTTCTCATTATCTTAGCCGTAATTGTACGTCCTCGTCCGATCAAAATCCCGATCAAATCCCGTCACGTGTTCGTCACCGGCGGATCTAGCGGAATCGGTCTTGCCCTAGCTCAACGCGCCGCTTCCGAGGGAGCTCGCGTCTCAATCCTCGCACGATCCGCTTCGAAGCTCGAAGAAGCTAAGCAATCGATCAAGCTCGCTACTGGTGTCGAAGTCGCGACGTTCTCCGCCGATGTTCGTGATTACGACGCCGTATCGAAGGCGGTTGAAGAATCGGGACCGATTGATGTGTTGATTGTGAATCAAGGTGTGTTTGTAGCGAGGGAGCTCGACAAGCACAGTCCTGAGGATGTGAAGTTCACGATTGATGTTAATCTTGTGGGGAGCTTCAATGTGGTTAAAGCTGCTTTGCCTGCGATGAAAGCAAGGAGAGATCGTGGACCTGCTTCAATCTCTCTCGTCTCCTCTCAAGCTGGTCAGGTTCGCCTCTCAAAATTTTCCCATCTTTGATCCTGGAGTTCCAGTCTTTGTATAGTCATGTGAATCTCGAGTAATGCAGTGTCAAATATAGAATGATTAAAGATGGTTTCTTGATTGATCAGGTGGGTATCTATGGCTATGCTGCTTATTCAGCAAGCAAGTTTGGGCTTCAAGGTTTAGCACAATCACTGCAGCAAGAAGTTATTGCTGATGATATTCATGTCACTCTTGTTTTTCCACCTGATACTGATACACCAGGGTTTGAGGAAGGTAAAAACAATGACTCGAAAGATTTATTATTTTTAGATCACATTTTGGATTTTGTAGGTGCATAGAGTATATATGATAGTATACCATATGAAAGTAGCTAGGATTAGGTGCTGCCACTAAGGAGTTTTCTTATATATTAAATGCACAAAAAGAATTGGAGACGTAATACGTAAGGCATTGCTAAATGGTTAAAGGAAATGAAGACATAAAACTGTTGTTGATGTAGTTATTATTATGAGATCAATCTTTACTAAATGGTTGAGAGAAATGAAGAATGAATATTGTATACTCTATCAAACACGTACTTAGCATTTCATTTTTTTCCTAGTTCTGAAATTGCCGGCTAGGAGAGACTGGTAAAGTGATCTTGTAAGTACTGACTCGTAAATCACTGGATCCTGATCATGAAAGTATTTACAGCGAAGTTTCTGCGTTACTGTGATTCGCATGCAACTGTCTAGAAGAGGATGTATTTTATCTCATTAGCGTCTGACAGTTTCATAAAACACTTCTTTTCCTCTTCTTATAACTACAAATTTACATCTGATGTTCTGAGTAACTTTGTTCATACTGTTTGAATTTGAAGATCATCGTGAGAATTTATCAGATTTTCCTTGTTTTGCAATCTCAGAACAGAAGAGCAGGCCCGAAGTCACTGCCATAATAGCTGCGTCCTCTGGTTCAATGAAAACAGAAGAAGTAGCCAGAAGAGCTATGGATGGCATCAAAGCCGGAAAGTTCACTGTCTCATGCAACTTTGAGGGATTCTTACTATCTCTGGCGACAACCGGCATGTCTCCTCAGAGATCATTTTGGCTTGCTTTCGTTGAAGTTATAACCGCAGGGCCTATAAGACTGACCGCTCTCTTTTTCCAATGGGATTGGTATAATGCCATAGAAAAGTGGAGCAAAACAAAATTAAACAGTAAGAAGCGAATAACATCAAGCTGTTCAAAAATAGTAATACTTCTTGGTTTGATTACTCTTTTTCGCAATTCTTATCTTGCTTATCTTTTGTAATTTCAGAGAGCTAGTGGTGTGATCTTGTTCCCTGAAATTTCATACCTCCGCAACGTTTCATGAAGTTTCTTGTTAGAAGCTGAAGAAACACTTATGTACACCTTGTCTTAATTTGGGGTCTCTCAGTCCACTACCACACTGGCTGGTGGCTAAAAATCAGATTATCGATGTTGCTACTAGTTTTATAGTTACTTGTCAAGTACCATCCCTGTCTTAGACCGATTTCTGTTTCTCTTTTGTTGTAGAGAAATCAAAGAACTCATTTGATTGTAATTTTTTTTTTTACTTAGTCAATAAGTGTGTGTCTCCCACCATTTACAACGGTTAAAAAACCAAANAACCAAATTTGAGATTTTTAACTTTGCCCCCAAAAAAAAAAAAAAAAAAAGAGTTATTCCTAGGACTTTTAAACAACGAGTAGTTTGACTTGTTTGTTACTAAACGGCAAGAAGTTTCTCTTCAGAAAGGTCTTCGAGAATTGTCATAACGTTGTTGTTCTGCAAACTCTACAGTAATCGAATCGAACGAACCTCGAGAGCAAAGCCATGGCGATGTCAATGACCAAGCTAAGGAATTTATCAGCCCTGAGATCGGCCGCAAATAGTGCCCGGATCGGACTTTCATCGAGAGGTTTCTCAAAGCTATCGGAAGGCACCGATATAACCACGGCGGCTCCAGGCGTGGCTCTCCAGAAAGCTCGGAGTTGGGACGAAGGTGTTTCCTCCAAATTCTCAACCACACCACTGACAGATATCTTCAAGGTTCGAATCTTTCTCTCATTTCGATTAAAGGGTGAATTCAATTTCTGACTTACTGATTTTGGGTAATTGTTGCAGGGGAAGAAAGTCGTCATCTTTGGTCTCCCTGTAAGAAAGTTTCTATCTTTTTCAAGTTTCCATCTCTTCAATGTTTTGATCCAGGTTACTGAGTTTAGGAGGTTTGTTGTGTGTAGGGGGCTTATACGGGAGTTTGTTCACAGCAGCATGTGCCTAGTTACAAGAGCCATATTGATAAGTTTAAGGCTAAAGGCATCGATTCTGTCATCTGTGTCTCTGTTAATGATCCTTTTACTGTAAATGGTTGGGCAGAGAAGCTTGGTGCCAAAGATGCTGTAAGTTCATAGCTTTTTATCATTTACTTGACTCCTGTTAGCATCCAACCTAAGTTGTAATGCTGAACTCTTGCTTCCGAGAATCTGATATTGCAACATAGGGTTACTGGTTTGGTTGTCTGAGAGTTGAGTGGTGAAGATGGATCGTTTAGGAATCTTTTAACTTCTTTTAGTATGTAACTCATGTTATGTGTTGTAGGTAGGGGGCTAGGTTACTCTAATATTCACATTGTTTTATGGTCTTAAACTTACATTCACATCAACAGATGATACAGATTTGATTCTATGATTATTAGGACTTCCTCATAAGATAAATTGTAGTATTGATATATGTTTACTATACGTTACTATGCTAGATATTTGAGGTCTGCACTTTGTTCCTTTGTGTGCATGTCTTTGTCAATATGCCTAAATTATATCTTAGTTCGGATAGCACAATGACTTACTTGTGATGTTCTTGAACCTTGCCGTACCAGATTGAGTTTTATGGAGATTTTGATGGGAAATTCCATAAAAGCTTGGGACTCGACAAGGATCTCTCTGTTGCATTGCTAGGACCTCGGTCTGAGAGGTAATAATAATCCACTGCAATGTCCATTTTACTATCCCTCTACCATTAAATCTTACAGATTGGCTGGCTTGGGATCTCAATGTGCAGATGGTCAGCTTATGTAGAAGACGGCAAAGTTAAGAAACTGAATGTGGAAGAAGCACCGTCCGACTTCAAGGTGACGGGCGCTGAAGTCATTTTGGAACAAATCTAAGAAGTGTTTCCATAAGTTGTTTTCGCGACACTTGATGTTTCCCTGAAAATAAATTTGGTCCGAACATGTCCCAAAAGGATCACAGCAAGTAACATCTCTAGTCTTTGTTTTCTCTTTCCACAGTTTCAGGTGTAATGAAAATTATATGTTTATTGCCTTTTCTCACCAAAGTTTGATCATCTCTATTCTCTACGCTTCTTTCACTTGTTAGAAAAACAAAGGAAACAAATCTCACAGAGAAACAAAAAATGGAAAGCGGAGACCAATAAAAAGAAAGAAATAAGTCAAAATTTTATATTTCCAAAGCTAATAAATTTTCCCTCGGCCGTTTCGTTTTCCTCTTCGTCACAAAACAAGAAGAAGAAGAAAATCTCCGCCTCTCTTAATAGAATTTATCATCATTATTGTAAATATTAAAAGTCGTGCATGTGACACCTTGAGGTTCTTTGGTCCTATGGTCTACAAACCCGGACACGCATATATTTTCAAATCCCCACCTTGCTTCTCCTAACAACTGGTACTAACATGATCTAATCGTACACAACAATCCGGATGATATGGATTTAGTTTCAACATTGTTGTTTAACTAAATGTGTATTATAATGTTGAATCCCAGTAAAATTGCATAACTTAGCTAGCTAGCAAGCAGCAACTTGTAAATCAAAACCAAATCCAATCATCATCATACGCATAGAATATTTTCTGCAAACCGAAACAGATATCGCAAGAGCAGTTCCAACATCTTCATACGCATAGAATATTTTAGTTGTCGTAATATCCTTTTATTTTCAAGGGGTAACCCAGCAGCAGATCACGCGGTACTCTGAAATCTTCAGGAAGGTTTTCTTTGCAGAATTGACTCAACAAGTAGAATTCTGAGGTATCAAAGAAAAAACAGATCGAAGCTGTTAGTAATTGTTAAAAGAAATGAAACAATCTCAAAATTAATACACACAACAGAGATGATAATTGTACACTACCTCGAAGAAAGCAACCCAGAAATCCAATTGTCCCCCAGGTTCTAAACACATTGCCCTTATATCCTGCTTCCTTGGAAGCTACAATAAAATCAGAACGCAACGATTATTGTTTTAATTCCCTTACGAATACCATGCAAACTTAAAGATGTGAGAACGTTACCGGGTTTGGAGCAGAAATGGCGTCCAGACCCAAACGATCTCCGTCCCTGCGTAACCATAGCTCTCAGATTTGGCATCATCGGGAATTTAGAAAATTAGGGTTCGACGCAAAATGTGATCTTATATACTAGGTCTTGTTTGTTATAGTGGCCTGATTAATGATTCAAAAAGAGAAAGCCAGAAAATTCATAGGGAACCGGTTTAAATTAAATTCCTTAAACAGAATATCTGGTTCGTTCTTTCTTACTCGTCTCGAAGAAGCTAAGCCATCGATCAAACTCGCTGGTGGGGAGCTTCAATGCGATTAAAGCGTGCTGGTCAGGTTTGGGAGGTTGAGAACAATGTAGAGAGCAAAGTTTCAGTTTTTGTATAGTCATGTCAATCTTGATTGATATGGTTTCTTGATGGTTCAAGTGGGTATTCAGCAAGTAAGTTTGGGCTTCAAGGTTTAGCTCAATCATTGCATGTCACTTTTGTTTCTCCACCAGGGTTTGAGGAAGGTAACAACCATGGCTCAGAAGCTTTTAATATATTTTTAGATAACATTATGGATATAGGTGCACAAAGGAATTGAAGACGTAAAATACATAAGGCATTACTAAATGGTTAATGTAGTTATTAGTATGAGATTACGCTTAACTATAGAGAAATGAAGACTGAATAATTGTATAGTCTCTCAAACTCGTAGGTAGCTTTGTTCTGAAATAGCCGGCTAGGAGAGACTGTTAATAAAGTGATGTACGCTTCTTTCACTCGTTATAAAAGGAAACAAATCCCACAGATAAACAAAAAATGGAAACACGGAGACCAATAAAAAGAAAGAAATAAGTCAAAATTTTATATTTCCAAATTCCAAAGCTAATAAATTATTTTCCCTCGGCCGTTTCGTTTTCCGAAGAAGAAAATCTCCGCCTCTCTTAGTTACAACCCTACAGTGTGAATCAACACAGTTGAATAAAAAGATGATGATGATTTGGTTTTCTTTGCTCTGTTCCATCGCCTTGGCGTACGGGCAACCATCGAGTCCTGATGAGGCGGCCATGAACGCTCTGAGACTCTCTCTCAACTCTTCGACAGGTCTTGATTGGTCCGGGCAATATCCTTGTAACTGGACGGACAAGACGGACAAGATCATTGTAAATTGCGACACAAGCCATCGGGTTACACAAATCCGACTCAAAGACCCAAGCCTCACAGGAAAATTACCCCCCGAACTCAAGACCCTCTCGTCGTTAACTCATTTTGAGGTCGTGAACACCAGTTTAACAGGGGAGATCCCGAGTCTTGCTGGCTTGACATCACTGCAGACCGTATATCTCCATAATAATAAGTTCACTTCTATCGCTTCGGATTTCTTCACCGGTTTGACTTCACTTCAGACTGTGAGTCTCGACAACAATCAGTTTGGTCCTTGGGAGATCCCTTTGAGTTTAAAGGATGCCAGTTCTCTTGTAAATTTCTCCGCCACCAGCTCCAATCTCGCAGGGAAGATCCCCGAGTTCCTTGGCGGACAATCTTTCCTTAGTTTGCAGAGTCTAAGATTGTCTAGTAATTCGCTTATAGGTGAACTTCCCTCGAGCTTCGCTGGATCACCTGTTCAAACTCTCTGGCTCAACGGGCAAAGCCTCAACGGGTCTATCTCAGTTCTACAGAACATGACTTCTTTAACTGAGGTATGGTTAAACAAAAACCAGTTCTCGGGTCCCATTCCGGAACTTTCTGGTCTTGTCTCCTTGAAATCATTCCATGGTAGAGATAATCAGCTGACGGGGGTCGTACCATCCTCTTTTACCGGGATGGAGTCTCTTTCTGATGTCTCTTTGGGAAATAACTTGCTTCAAGGACCAACTCCGAGTTTCAAGGCTAAGCTTAGTAAGCTCGATATGTCTGGTACCAATAGTTTCTGCTCGGATACTCCGGGTACTCCATGTGATCCTCGTGTTGACACCTTGCTTTCGATCGTTGAAGCCTTTGGTTACCCCGCGAGATTTGCACAGAGCTGGAAAGAAAATGATCCTTGTAATATGTGGGTAGGGATAACGTGCGTGGGAGGTGATATCACCGTCATCAACTTCAAAATAATGGGTCTCACTGGCACTATCTCTCCACAGTTTGCGAATCTTACTAAACTTCAGGTTATCAATCTCTCTCAGAATAATCTTACTGGTACTATCCCACAAGAGCTTGTTAATTTGAGTAACTTGAAAACTCTAGACGTTTCGAATAATAAGTTGTATGGTAAAGTACCGGAGTTTAGGCCAAATGTTGTAAACACGAGTGGGAACCCTGACATAGGAAAGGATCGCCCTCGTGATGCTCCTGGTTCGCCTTCCGCGGATAGCAGCAAGAAAGCATCTAGCAATGCTGGAAAAATTGTGGGTTGTGTTATTGGTGTTTTATTGGTTCTGCTTCTTATCGGATGTGCTATTTTCTTTGTGATCAAGAAGAAGAAACAACATCGTAAAATGCGATATGCAAGTTCTGAGGATCAGGATGCATTCAAGATTACAATAGGGAATATGTATGCTGGTAGTAGAAGTGAAGGTGGACTTAGTAGTGTTACTGACCATGTGGTGGAAGCTGGGTTCTCAATACAGGTTTTAAGGGACGCTACAGATAATTTCGACGAGAAGAATATACTCGGGAGAGGCGGATTTGGAATTGTTTACAAGGGAGAATTGCGTGATGGAACAAAGATTGCGGTTAAGAGGATGGAATCTTCAGTTATAAGTGGGAAAGGTCTAGATGAATTTAAATCAGAGATTGCTGTTCTAACTAGAGTCCGCCACCGGAACCTAGTGATTCTTCATGGATATTGTTTAGAAGGCAATGAGAGGCTTCTTGTTTATCAGTACATGCCACAAGGTACGTTGAGTAGATTTATTTTCCATTGGCAGGAAGAAGGACTGAAACCGCTTGAGTGGAGTAGAAGGTTGCTTATTGCATTGGATGTTGCTAGAGCAGTAGAGTATTTGCATATGTTGGCGCATCAAAGTTTCATACATAGAGATCTCAAACCTTCCAATATTCTTCTTGGAGATGATATGCGTGCCAAAGTTGCTGACTTCGGTTTAGTCCGGCTTGCACCAGAAGGCCAACAATCAATTGAGACGAAAATTGCTGGAACTTTTGGTTATCTTGCTCCAGAATATGCTGGTATGCTTTTATTTGCTACTTAGATTCAACTTACCAAAACAAAATATTGTAATCTCTAACTAACTGTTATTGTAGTGACTGGAAGAGTTACAACGAAAGTTGATGTTTATAGCTTTGGAGTCATTCTCATGGAGCTACTAACGGGGCGAAAAGCACTTGATGTGAAGAGATCCGAGGAAGATGTACACCTTGCAACATGGTTTAGGAGAATGTTGATCAACAAAGACAAGTTTGCAAAGGCTATAGACGAGACAATCGCGGTCAATGAAGAGATACTTGGAAGCATCAACAAAGTGGCTGAGCTTGCTAGTCATTGCAGCGCCAGGGAACCACAACAGAGACCTGATATGAGTCATGTTGTCAACGTCTTGGTCTCACTCATTGAACAGTGGAAACCCACAGAACAAAGTGGAGATGTATATGGAATCGATTTCGACACTCACTCCACTTCTTCAAGCCTTAGGCAAGAGCAAATCTTTTCAATGTCTTCATCAAGTTTATGAGTGGTTTGTTGTGTACAAGAGTCACATTGATAAATTTAAAGCTAAAGGCATTGATTCTAACATTTGTGTCAGTTTCAACAAGTGTAAAATTTAATTATATATTATAAAATGGAAAGCATTTTCACCTTTTAAAAACAAAACTAAGAAACGAGTTCATATAATAAAATTCAGATTGGTATATATACTTGTGAGTTGTGACTTTCTTTCAAATTTTGAGATAATTCTTTTTGAAGAATGTTGTGTTACATAAAATCCTTAGNCAACCAAAAAAAAAAAAAAAAAAAATCCTTATGAAATTTTGTCGATGAGCTCTTATTGGGCCTAGCCCATATAAAGAGTAGTAATATCTCCGGCCCAATGAGAAGATTGTTCACCCTAAACCCTCTCCTGACTCGTCTCTCTCTCAGTGCATCTATCAACTCATCGCCGGCGAAACTAGCCGTTCACTCCACCGCATCGCCGGAGGTAACCCGTAATCTTATTTCTCATCTTCATTTCTGGTTTTAGAACTCTCATCATCATGCCATAGGTCTATGATTAGGGATCTCACTGATTTTGACTTTGGGACTATTGATAAACTCGCGAATTTGCTTGGTTTTAATTTAGGGTTTGTTTCTCAGTAATCGCTAAACATTTTAGCTTGTAAGCACTTGTTTTCAAATCTGATAAGAAAAATGAGAGTTGGTAATAATCGATCTTTCAAAATTAGTCTTTTCTCATTTGTCATTTTCCTTACTAAGTCTATTGATCTTGTGGAAGAAACTTTTTCTTTGAGCCTAGATTGATGCACCATACAAATGTGTTGTTCAAATGATTTTGTAGCTTAGCACTAATTTGAATTTGATATATTTGCATTGACCATTCCAGCAATTTAGTAGTTCAAAAGCTAAAATTAGTGTCTTCCTGTAATACAGGAGAGTTTATTGTTGCTGTTCTGTAAAGATTTGAGAGAGGGAACACTTGTTTTTGGTTCTTGTGAAATGATCTTGGGTTGATGTTTGTTTGGTAGAAGAGTTAGTATAGTCATGAAGCTTATTTCGCTGGTCAGAAATGTTCATGCTCGCCAATGTCAACGGAAAGCGAACTTGTCTATGCAAGTGCAAGTGCGTTTCTTGCAGCAAGATTCTGTTTTGAAAGCTGAACCCAAGAAATATAAGTATCCATCAGTTTATGATCCGTATGGTCCTAGACCCGAGCCTTCGAGCAAAATCGTGGAGCTAGCTGACCGAATAGCTGCATTATCTCCAGAAGAGCGGAAGCAAATTGGTCCTGCACTTAATGAACACTTGAGGCTTCCGAAACAACATATGATTTCAACTGATGGCATGAGCGTCGGAGCAGGAAAGCAAGATGCTGGAGCGGGACAAGTAGAGGAGAAGAAGGAGAAGACTAGTTTCGATGTGAAGTTAGAGAAGTTTGATGCTGGAGCAAAGCTCAAAATTATAAAAGAAGTGAGAACCTTCACGAGTTTGGGTCTGAAGGAAGCTAAAGAGCTCGTGGAGAAAGTCCCAACGGTTCTTAAACAAGGTGTGACCAAGGAAGAAGCTAATGAAATCATAGCAAAGATCAAAGCTGCTGGTGGAACCGTAGTTATGGAGTAAGTTATTTCGATACTCCGCACTTATGTTTGAATTGCTTTTCTGGTATTGTAACATCGTGCTACTTATGGTAGATACTCGGTAATAACAGATCAATTAGTCATTGAATTTTTAAGAACTTGCTCAGTTTCAAATTACGGCGTTTTGTCTTTGTGTGCTGCCAAATTTGGTTTCTTTACGTTTTGAATAAAAGGTATTTACTCAGTGTAGACCTGAGAGTCCAAAAATATTGTGTTTGATGAAGCAGATGGTTAAAGAACTTCCCTGAGAAATGATTAAAAAAAATTAAAAATCTTTACTAGTAATTAACATGGGATTAGGACTTGGTTCATTTTCTAAGTTGGGTCACATCCATGACAGAAACGACGACGTATAGAGATGAGAAGAGGATCCTCAACAAATTAATTTGTTAATAATGCCTTCAAGTGGTCGATGCGACGTCAAAATCCGACACCCAAGAAAAGCACAAGAAAATCAAACAGCCTTAAAGAGTGAAAGATAAGCAACCATTTTCTCTTATGATACATCTTTATAATATAGAAGGGTTACCTTTCTGAACTAGCTACGAGAGGCTGCCACGTGTCCTCTTTAAGTTTTAACTTATTTTTTGTNTTCTCTTTAAGTTTTAACTTATTTTTTTAGTACCTCTATTTGCTCCATCTACATTTGTTAGTCCATTATTCCATTATTTCATTATTTGTTTTTACTCATTAACTAACAAACATATGAACTCTTTAAAAATTATATTACAATACAAATTTTACAAGATTTCTACAGTTCATAAAAGATTTAATCAAATATTACTATGATTTTTTATAAATCATGCAAAAAAATTATTCAATAAAAGCTAAAAATATTAAGAAAATAATTTAGTATTGATATTTTACATATATTTTTAAAATTATCAAAATATTTTTCCCATGAACCTTTCTAAAAAATGTTATTCACGAAATAATAAAAAAATTGTGATTGATATACTGACTTTAAAAACTGTAGAGGCTTTTATAAAAAATAAAATCTTAAAAGCCGGAATTTATCTAATCGAAATTTTTAATTTTCAAGATCCAAAAAATCCTAAAAGGTATCCTAAAAACACTTATAGCCACTTTCTAATTTACTTGTGCTTTGACACGATATTTTGCAACCAAATTTCTTTACAGCTACAACCAATTTTAAAAAAAAACTATAGCCACAATCCCCACCGTCCTTACCAATCAATAATATCTTGTTACAAACCTATTTTAAAAATGTCAATTTTTAATTTTATAATCTCATCCACGCGTTACTTTCTCTAGTTTATAAATAAACAAAAGCCATCACCAGAAAACCAAAGCATCACAGCTTCCTGAAACAGTATCAATGGCGATCCACAAGCTTCCACTTCTTCTCTGTCTCTCCACCATCCTTGTCTTCCTCGGTAACCCTGTCCTTAGCGACACTGGTAACTTCCTCTCTGAGTCTCTTTAGTTAGAAATCTTTAGATCTGGTCTCAAATCTTTAAGATCTGTATCTTTCTCTAGATCTCAGTCACGAGACTTCTTTGTTAACAAAGAAAAGAAGAAAACTTTACTTAAAAGAATTGTAAAATGTTTGGATTTTGCAGATGAAGAAGACATTCTATTCAGAGATCTAAACAGTTACAGAACATCAATGAATCTCACAACTTTAGTGGAGAACAAAAACGCAGAATGTCTAGCAGACGAAATAGCAGACCAATTCAGGAACCAACCTTGCACTAATGCCACTGGAGCAAACACAGTACCTGGAACAGAACCACAGTTCGCAAACTTCCCTCAGCTTCTAGCTAAATGTCGTTTGAGTGCAGCAGACACAAGAGATGGTTCGATTATGCCAGCTTGTGTTCCTCGTTTGGAAGCAGGCCTTGTCCTCTCAAACTTCACCAAGGCACAGTACTCTAAGAGTTTGAATGATTCCAAGTTCACAGGGATTGGTATTGGCACTGAAGATGATTGGATTGTTGTTGTTCTTACCACCAATACGCCTGAAGGAAGCTATTCTCCAACTACACCTGGAGCTACTACACCTGGAACTCAGAATTCAGTTTCAAGTGGCTTCACCTTGAGTATTAATTATTTGGTGATCTTTATGTTTTCCTTCTGTTTCTTTCTCTATTGAGATTATTGTATAAGATGATGTGATGTTTTGTGTGTTTTATGTCTTGAACAACTCTTTCTTGGATTATATTCAGAATTATGTTTGTTTATGATTTTTATTATACTTTGTTAAAATAATTATATGTCTCACTTTTCTTGTTGCTAAAACATTTTAAATATATATTAAATAAAGTTACTGTTTTTTATTCGTTAAATCATGGAATATTTCAACAATATTATGAATGAAGTTAAATTTGGATTTGAGATGACGCGGATGTTTGGTCTTTTTCATAAGTTTAGCAAAATCAATATGTGAAATGTTGGGATACGAAGATCTTTTTTCTGTTTCTGCGTTTTTATCTGGAATATGAGGGTCTATGACAATTAAAGCAATCAAACGAAATAAATTCGATTCTTAAAAAGTCTAAAATATTCATGTATTAAAAATTTGTGAGTTTCAAATACATTTTCAAGAAAAAAACTTGTGTATGGCTCACAAATAGTTTCAGTTTCAGATATCCTACAATAGAATTGGTTTGCTATTCCTCATGTTTTTTCCTGTCGACATCAATTAAATAAAAGACCATAAAGGATTTGATTCAAGTAAATTTGACAAACAGGGGATATGGTAAGTATGTGAATGACAAATGTGGCATATGATATTTAAATAAATTTGACAAATAGAGCATGTGATTGTATTCAAATTTATGTCGGTACGTTTGGTGGAGATTCTATCTCAACAATAGCCACGTAATCAGTGTGTATGACACGTGCGAACTCACGCAGTCCAATTACATTAAGGTACCCAAAAGGCCCAAATTTATGGCCCATTAGAAAAGTGTAATTTCAAGGAATTTCGAAGGTGTTGAATGGAAAATCACAAAAAAGTCTCACTTTTAATTTTGAAAAACAGATCGAGTTTCTCTTTCCCTCCTGGAAATTGGCTTCACACACGAATCGCGAAGCAATGAGTAATCTTCTTCACTGATCTCTATCTACTACTTCGTCTTCCTCAAATGCAGGATATTCTCGGATCGGTTCGCCGATCTTTAGTTTTCCGGTCATCTTTAACCGCCGGGGACGATGGTAGTGGCGGCGGCGGCGGAGGAGGAGGTCTTAGCGGATTCGTCGGGAAGATTAACTCGAGTATTCGCAGCTCTCGAATTGGTCTCTTCGCTAAGCCTCCTCCGGGTTTGCCTGCTCCTAGAAAGGAGGAAGCGCCGTCGATTCGGTGGAGGAAAGGCGAATTAATCGGCTGTGGTGCTTTTGGTAGGGTTTATATGGGGATGAATCTCGATTCCGGCGAGCTTCTTGCAATTAAACAGGTCGATTTTGGAATTCGAAGTTCTGATTCTCAGTTAATTGATGTACTTTTTTTTTGCTGGATTTGTGATCGATTTTTTTGGATTTGATTTTTAGGTTTTAATCGCTCCAAATAGTGCTTCAAAGGAGAAGACTCAGGTGTGTTTTCATCACTGTGTAGTCAGGGTTTCAAATCTAGGGTTTATCTTTTGTTGATTTCCATTTTTAATATATTTGTTTCCAATTTGGTAACAAGGGTCATATTCGAGAGCTTGAGGAAGAAGTACAACTTCTTAAGAATCTTTCTCATCCAAACATTGTTGTGAGTATGCTTTTACATTCACTTCTTTTGAGATGTTAAATGTTTGTTCCGCATGCATTTTCACTTATTATCTTGATTTGTTTCAGAGATATTTGGGTACTGTAAGAGAGAGTGATTCTTTGAATATCTTGATGGAATTTGTTCCCGGTGGATCGATATCATCTCTGTTGGAAAAGTTTGGATCTTTTCCTGAGCCTGTAAGTTTTTACTATACCTGAAATTTGTTTGCGTTTGAGCTTCACGGGACTTAAATTGGTTCTCTTTTGAATAGGTAATTATAATGTACACAAAGCAACTTTTGCTTGGTTTGGAGTATCTTCATAGCAATGGTATTATGCATAGAGATATCAAGGTTGTGTACTTTCCTCTTTCCAACTTATGATGTGCCTTTGTTTGCTAAAAATTGCTCTTTAACTATTGTCACATTTTCTTAGGGGGCAAATATTTTGGTTGATAACAAAGCAAACATCAGGCTTGCAGATTTTGGTGCTTCCAAGAAAGTTGTAGAGCTAGTATGACTGGGCTTCTTTCTTTCTCTTCAATAATCATGTTTCAATATAATGCCTCTCTCTCTTCAGTAAGTTTAACTTCTGATTGTTATGCTTTCAGGCAACTGTAAATGGTGCCAAATCTATGAAGGGGACGCCGTATTGGATGGCTCCTGAAGTTATTCTCCAGACTGGTCATAGCTTGTATGTATATCTAGAATAATACTCCTAGTTATCTTCTCTACTTTCTTTTAGCTTCTAACTTTTCATAAGATGATAGATACACATGGTCTAAGTATTGGGAATGGGTTCTCCAATACTTTTCTTTTCCCTGTGTATTGCAAAATTCTTCTGATCTTTTTTCTTTAAACCTGAAGCTCTGCTGATATATGGAGTGTTGGCTGCACTGTGATCGAGATGGCTACAGGGAAACCTCCCTGGAGCGAGCAGTATCAGCAGGTAAGACATATCCACTGGGTGAAGGACACTTTCCAATGTTTTTAATGCATACAATGCTGTATTTTATTTCAAAAACTAAGTAGTAAATTTTATCAGTTTGCCGCTGTCCTTCATATTGGTAAAACAAAAGCTCATCCACCAATTCCAGAAGACCTCTCACCAGAGGCTAAAGACTTTCTATTGAAATGCTTACACAAGTAAGTTTTGTTTTCTCAGTTTGTTTCTGTCTTTTATCTAGAGATGGCTCTGATGAAGACTGATGTCCAGCTTTACATTTCAAGAGAGCATTCTTATTTCTTGTCTTATTTATAAGAGCTGCTATTTTTGCAGGGAGCCAAGCTCAAGACTCTCTGCATCCGAATTGCTTCTGGTGTTGTGAATCTCATATTTTCTTTATTTTTAACAGTTGTGAATGTGGTCCTTACTCCTTAGGCACAACACAAAGCTTTTTTGTTGCATATACTGCTAACACCTTGTTCACATTTGCAGCACCCCTTTATCACTGGAGAACACAAGGAATCTTATCAAGCTTTCCGTAATTCTCATATGGTTAGTACATAATGCAGTAAACTTTGTTCTGGTTCTTCAACCTTCTGACTTCCTTTCAAAATATCAGGAATGCAGAAACTCAGTAGCCACACAAGGAACAAATGTTAGGAGTTCGTAAGTTTCGCTTTGCAGTCTACTTTCGATGTATTCCCGTACTGTCCATAATGTTGATCTCCTGATTCCTGTTTTCCTTTTCCTGTTATTCCAGAATGAATTCTCTGATCAGGCGGTCAACCTGTTCAGGCTTGAAGGATGTCTGTGAACTAGGCAGCTTGAGGAGCTCCATTTCATACCCAGATAAGTCAAATAACTCAGGATTCTGTTGGCGAGACGGCGACTCTGATGACCTTTGTCAGACCGATATGGATGATCTCTGCAACATTTCACCAGTTGGAAACAATGTTTCACAGTCCCCAGATTTAAACAAGGTGATAAATCCTTTCCTCAAGAATTTCAAAACATGTTTGTTGTTTACATACTGACAGTGTATTTCAACAGAGTTTTAATCCCATGTCTGATTCCACGGATAACTGGTCATGCAAGTTTGTCGAAAGCCCTGAAGTGATGGGAAGTAAATCTAACTTAATTTCTTACAAAGGTGCTGAACTCAAATCTGGGGTTCCTTGTGATGAAAAAACCAGCTTAACATGTGCTGGTCGCTCTTCGATAGCGGAGGATGATTATACAGACACAGAGTTGAAGATAAAATCATTTTTGGACGAGAAGGTAAGGCCTATTTGTAACGGTTGGGTGAGAACTCAGTTCATAGTGTGCATGATTCATGTATTCTCCGATTCATTTCCTAAACTTAGACTTGAGACACCTGCAAATGGTTAAAACTTGAAACTTGTAAGCCACAACAAAAGTCCTGATTCTGGTTTCATGCTTTAAGTTTGTGTGGTATAGACCATCCATCTACAATACTCCCTATTCCTAATCATCTTATTCACAACACTGGCTCGTCTTTGCTTGGTCTAGCTAGAATTTCAAATGCATTTCTGTTACCAAGGGTTTGTGATAATATCTGACTCTTGATCACTTGTTTTGTTGGTTTTCCTGTTGAAAAGGCTCAAGATTTGAAAAGGTTGCAGACCCCTCTACTCGAAGAATTCCACAATGCTATGCATCCAGGAACACCACAAGGTGCACTTGGAGACACTAACATTTACAAATTACCAAACCTACCAACTATAAGCAAGTCACCTAAACGACTTCCAAGCAGACGACTCTCAGCAATCAGTGATGCAATGTCGAGTCCAGTCAAAAGCTCAAAGCGTACACTGAACACAAGCAGAGTGATGCAGCAAGGAACTGAAGCAGCTCTAGTCAATGAATCTAACAAGAAGGGACCAAATAATAGCCGTTGGTAAGTTTGCTCGTTCTGAAGTCACGAGTTTGAAGCATGTAAATTTGGTTTATCTTTAAAGTTCAATGTTTCCTTTGAATCTACCCTCAGTTTTTCCGAGATAAGACGGAAATGGGAAGAAGAACTATATGAAGAGCTTGAGAGGCATAGAGGCAAGTGTTTTTCTTTGTGCCATCAACATTTTTGGCAAAGTTTACCTGAATTCTAAAAACATCTTGTAAAACTCTGTGCAGAGAATCTGCGACACGGTGGTGGTGCAGGAGGGAAGTCTCCGTTATCAGCTCATAAGTAATAGAGAATGGTTAATTAAGAGAAGAAGTGTATGTTTATTTATTGCATTAACCCCAAAATCACTCTTTTTGGTTGGGGTAATTTTCATCACTTATTATGATATTTGATATATGTAGATAGGTCTCAAAACGATTCATAGTACTGTTGTTATATATATCTTAAATCTGACTTAAAGATCGCATCGACTATCTAAGAACTTGTTGATGTGGAATTACATGAAGATCCAGACCTTTTCGTCGTATATGTCAAAGTCATCTAAAGCAAATTGCTTTCACAGGTGATGAGTTGAAATTATGAAAAAGGAAATAGTAAAATTGCTGCATGAAAGTTTGGACCGAATAATATAAGGAAATGTGTCGGAGACAATATTCAAATTACATGAAAATAATAAAAACATCTTTCACTGTTTAGAAAAGAAAAAGAAAAAAAATCCAAGGTTTAGGCATTGTTACACAATTTTGAAAAATGTTTTGTATTTCTTTTTCTAGAGAAGAAAAAAAATGTTTTGTGTGTCAAATATGAAATAATTTTTTGGAAATATCATTTTTCACATACCTTTTTAGGATTTGAGTTGATTTAGGTTTTATAATTTAAATTTTGGGTTAGAATAAGGATTTAATGTTTGATAACTATATGAGTTTACAATTTAGGATTTAGAATTGAGAGCATATATAGTGGATAGTAGAGAGTCACGTAACAAAAAATAAACAAATGTGAAGCAGTGAACACAATGGTGAATGCCTGAATGGTGTGGTTGTGTTGGAGGACAAATCTCAAGTCTTCAATGATAATATTGACTTATTTGGATGATCTACGTACATAGTGTTTGGTTGGAGAATGGGTTGTCAAAAAACAAAGCTAAACAAAATTCAAGAAAAAAAAAAGAAGAGAGAAACATGAAAATCTTCTTGCTTTAAAATTTATTGATTTTCTTCTTCCGTATCAACAATCAGATTTTGTGCTTTCTTCTTTTTCTCAGTGTTTTGGACCGATTTTGATTGAGGTCTTGACCATTTGTTACATATATCTCCAAAAATAAAAAAGAAAGGACATGTGAATTTTTTACGTTTTGTGTACCTTCTTGACAAGTCCTTATCCAATGATTTGAAAGAGATTTAGGAGCTATACTCTCCTTTACTTCCTCACAATTTTTTTTCCTTTATTCTTTCTTTAATTAATGTGGTCAAACACACACACATATATATATATATATATATATGTATATATATATGTTTTTTTAAAAAAAATACTTATGACCGCAACTTGTAAACTAACCGTTTATGTTAATGCCGTCGTTGTATCACCATTTAGATTTGAGTTCAACATGTTTGTTGATCAAAAAAGAAATAAAATTGTATGGACTGTAATAAAAATACCAAAGAAAACCAAATATTTCTGCTTATTTATATTAGTTTGGCCTTTCAGTTTCATGTAATTGTTTGCATGTGTGTGTGTGTGTTTTTTTGTTTTTTTTTTGGAAAAGATAGTTTGGAGAGAATGAAATTCATATGTTTCAGGAAGATATTTAATACTTCTTAGCAAAAAAAATAGGAAGATATTTAATTATTTAATCATTAAAAATACTCACAAGATGTAGGGCTGACTGAAGAAAAAAGGTCATGAAAATTGGTTTGTATTAATGCGAATAATATCAAGTGTTTCGAGAAGCTAACAAATGTTATTAGTTCACGTGGACATAGTCACATAACTCAAATCCTTGAAATCTGATTGGGACCTACGGATTTTGGCAGTGCATTATCCAAAATAATTTCACAAAATTATCATAGAGATTTTTTTATATATTTATAAAAAGCAACAAAGAAAAAAGAAAGCACAAGTGTAAGTGTATGTGTTGTGATGAATGCTTTTTTCCCATTTTCTATAAACACTTTTTTATATTCATGTCCAAGAATTATAATCTCCTGACTTCTTGTGTGTGGGGGGTCCTGGTTAGTTTAAATTTTTCTTCCTTATTAATCATTATAATATATATGTAATAATGTATTAAACCAAAGTGCGTTCGTCATTCAAGTATTGAACCATGCACGTTTTAAATTTTAATATACAAAACAATTAAGTTAGGACAAGAATAGACCAATAGAGTTGCTAGGATTTGGTTGTCGCCATGTTGCATTACGACACGGGACCGGGACCAACCGAAAATTCACAATATACAACACTCCAAGTATGAAAAATATCTGTAAGATTGACGTGATAATTAAGTTTATATTATTCAAAAAAGAAAAAAAAAGTCAATAGAATAATAGAGTTTACTGAAATTTGGATACTAAACATTTAGTTAAAAGTAACTTGATCCTTACAAAAAAAAACAAAATTAATTTGATAAATATTAATTCAAGTTTGGATAGAAATGCTTAATAGTTTGTGCTCAGGTTTGAAACTATGTGATAAAGATCACTAAATTTTATGTTTATTTTTTATTTTATTTTTAATCATTCGATAATATTATTGATTTAGCTAGACTGGAAAATCTAAGTGATGTCTTATTGACGATATTAGCACGGTTAAATTACAAATCACTGTTCATCTAATTTGATTTGAATTTTTTTTATTGTTTTATAAAGATGTTGATAAAAAGAGAATAAATTACTAAACTATTTATGCAATCAATAGATCAAGTAGTATATGAATGAGCTCGATATTGGTTTTTTGCTGGCGGGTTATATTCTATAACGTTTCACTAATTAAACAAAGTCTTGAACTAATTAATTAATTTAATAAACCAGTCAAAGAAAGTGACAATAAAGAATCAAAAGGCATCCCACTATTACTAAAAGAAGACACTTTAAAATATTACATTTTTATTTCATAGTTTTTTTTGTTTTTTGTAAAAGAAAAATTAAATTTTCATTGTTTAAGTTGAAAGGAAAAAAGGTTTACAAGGGCAATTTGGTATATCCAAATGAGAGAAGACATAATGGACACAAGTCCACATTCTTATATCACTCACACCAATCCTTTTGCTCTTCTTAGCCACCAAGAAAACACCCAATTCTACTAAATTTTCCACATTATTGGATTACATGATTTACATCATCTCTCTTTACATGTTTGTATAATATATATATATATTCATGTTTGTTGTATATTATAAAGTCTCTGACCTAATTTGAAACAAAACCAAATAAAGGATTGCATCGTGAATCATATAGCGCCAAGTTGATTAGGGGCTATATGATAAGATCGATTTTAAAGGGATGGGAATTGGACATGCCATGAACTTATAATTAAGTTTTATTTATGGCTTTTCTGTTTATACAATCAAACGTCATGGACGTTGGAGAGTAGTGTCCTTTTTTTTAATAATGAGAGACCATATTTTTTAAAATTATATATGTAGAATTTGCAGTAAGAATCACTTTTTCATTGTACAAAGTCAATTTAAAATCATTATTTACATCTAAATTGGTATTGTTTGTCTAAAGGATGCTAAGGGTTTGCATTCATTATTCACAAAATTAACAAGAAGATATACTAGGTAAATGATAGTTTCCTTAATTCAATTTTTCTTTTAATTTTATTTTCTAAAATCATCCGAAATGACAACTAATTTAACCAATTCGACTTGTAGACCATGTATTTTGGTGTAATAATTGTTAGGTTGGTACTTTTCATTCTGTAACAAATTATAATATAAACAAAAATTACGCAAATGGATATACGCAGATCCCATGCAAACTACTTTGCAAAAAGATAAACGTGAAAAGGATCACACGTATACATCAAATTCAAACCCCCACTAAAAAATTAGATTAAAAAACAGTAATAGTTTCTTAGTTAAAGCCTATATATAGTAGTAGTAATCTAACAGAGTAGGAGTTTATATGTGGAATTTTAGGTGGCATTCACTTACAGTTTTGGTTTATTTTGTGATGTAACAAAGCACAAAAAAAATAATTTAGGCAAACCATACAAGTTGAAGTTGGTGATTCTATACGAGTAATAAGTGGACATAATTAATCTTTTAAATTTTTTTGTTAAAAAATTTTGTTTTACCAGTTAATCTAAATCATAGATACAAAGAGATTTTTGGTTAAATTATATTGGTGATCAAGAATGGGTCTAACTTTATTCTTTGCAATGTAAAGCAGGAAAAGGGGGGGTAAAGACAAAAAAAAAAAAAAGATGTAAAATGCCTTTATGGAAAAGATGTGATTCTACAATATATTTTTACATTTATGTATGGGTGTAGTAAAAAAAAATGGCCAATGTTATGTAAGAAGTTAATCTACTTTTTTATTATTATTATTAACAGACTTACTTAATTGAGATCTCTTAGAAAATTAATTAAATCGTAAATGGAAATCAATGAAAATAAAATTTTAAAAATGATGATTTTCAAAGCCTTTTTGCTGTGGGGCTAAGAGAGAGAGGGTGAGGGAGAATAAGAGGCGGAGACTCGGAGAGCTTTTTAGCATAAATGCATAATGTGACGTTGCATCAATTGTACGGAACAATAGTCCCCTTCTTCTTTTTTATTCTCTTTTTTTTTTTTTTTTTCATTATAGTCCCTCCTGATCTATTTCACATTATTTTAAAATATATATCATGCTTCTGCATTGATATAATATGAAAATTTAAATACGTATATAACATAAGGATGTCGAAACAATTGGTCATATGTATAGTTTACCTCATTTTAAAATTGTTTTTTCACAAAAATGCATGAACAGCTTCACAAGCTTATAGACATATATTTTTAAAAAATCTCACTGAATGATAAATTTAATTTCTCATAATTTGTATAATAGTATCGAAGTTTTTTCTAGAAATATAATTGAATTTTTTTTGTAAAGTTGACTCAAGTTATGTAAAGGTAATAAAATGATATTAATTTATACAAAATACAAACTAACTAACATTCACTCTCTCTCATACTTCTACTTGTAGTCTTGTGTATACTTCTACTTGGATCTTCACTAAATTTTCATTCACACCCAAAACCTAATACATTCACATCTTCCACCAATTACACACACACACATACCCAAAAAAAAAAAAATATGATCAACCTTGATGAAAAGTAGTGCTTGGGAATTTAGAGAAGGTGGAATTAAATAAGAAATTTCCCTATCAGAAAATGACGAGAGAATGGAGTGGAGTCTCTTTTTAAAATGTCCAACTAAAAATACAAATCATGATCATAATTGAAATTAAAAAACGTGGAGGAAAAACAAGAAGAGACAGAGGGAAGTGATGTGTGTGTTGCCATGATACAAGGAAAGGCATCGTCCGTGGTACAAATCGTATCACCCAACAAAACTCAGTCTGCCATTTTCTTCCAATCTTACCCAACCATATTAACTAACTGTCTTCCACTTCACTTCCATTCTTGGAACATAATTTTGGTTGGAAGTGATTTTACCATTTATTCTCAACAAAATATTTCATTTTACGAGATTATGTTACATTAAATTTGACAAAAGAAAGTATATCCAATTTTTAAAAAACTACTAATACTTGGATTTTTTAGTAATTTATTTTTATCACATAATCAATAGGAGTTGTTTATGCAATATATAAAACATTAGAGGGTGAATAAAAAAACCATAGAAGGTGATTAAAAAAACCCATTGTTATTTATACAAAACCGAAAACAAAATGCATTAAAAAAAAACGTGTGAAAGTGAAATTGAAACTGTAAGTACAGAGAGATCAAAAACAAAGAAGAAGAAGAAGAAAAAAAAAAGGAAATTAGGAAGTGGCAACACAAAAAGATTCCCAATTTAGAAATCCTCTGTTTTCTCTATCTCCTTCAACACATCTTCTTGATCTTTGAACTTTCTCAATACTAATCACTTTTATTTCTTCCTCTTTTTCAACTTCTTCAACAACTTCTTCTTCTTCTAGTTCTTCTGTCTCGATTGTTTCATCTTCTTCTTTGGTCTCTGACTCTACAATCTGGTCATCACAAGAATCAACCAAGATTGCAAGCCTGACACAGCCATTGCTTCTGTCCTGTAAGCACCGATTACGTGGAGGAGCTCTTGCAGCAGTCATCACCAACCTCCCATTCTCACGGTGGGACTTTACTTGAATGCCATCAGCACCACTCATGCTTGTCAAAGGAGGTGGAAGTGAAGCCATCACATTACTCTTCCTAACTTGTGATGATAATCTCGATCTCGTTGTAGACATCGTTCTAGCTTCCAGGGTTTGTTGCGATTCAGATGAAACATTCGAGAACAAATCTTCATCGTCGATAACATCAGAGCCAGTCTCGCTCCCAAGGCTCTCAGTGCACAATGCTAAGCTCTCATCACTGAGAGTTCTCCTCGAAGATTTAGGTTGAACGTATGGTGATAATAATGTCTTCTTCTCTTTATCATCATCCGAGCTCGGCTTTGAGAGAGCCTCGAGAAAACTCCAGCTCTCGGAGTTAGAGGCAGAGGACAAGGAGGGTGCATTAGTGGTAATGGTAATGTTTTCTTGTGGAGTAATGAATGATGAGTCAAGGGATTGGGATGATTTGAGAGGTGTGGATAAGGGAGGAGTGTTGGGAGAAGAGAGTCTGAGTCTTAGAGCTCTTGGCTCAAAGTGTTGAGACTCGAAATAAGATTGATAACCTTGATAGACAACAGTTGCCATATCCTTTTTGTGTGTGTGTTGTGAATGTTGAAACAAGGAAGGAGGAGACAAGTAGGAGAAGAGATGAGAGAGGCTTTGGAAGTGAATTTGAGGGATAAGGAGAGGGAGAGGGTGTCAATTTGTAGAGCCTAAAAGTTACCTTTTTCAAATAAAAAAAAAAAACAAGAAAGAATGGTGCAGTATAGTGTATAGAGAGAGAGATGGTGGGTAAAGGAGCTTTTTCTACACCACCACTTGTATAAAATGAAAAACTATATATATAATTGTGCCACATAATATGTATTTCAGAATATGTATACATTAAAAGGTGAAGGAATAGAATAGGATCATTGTGTACAGTTTCATATGAGTAATTTATATTTGAAAATGTAAACCTTTTGTTTTTCTAGTAAAAGGAGAGGCAAATGTAGAAATAGAGGAAGCTTGGTCAATCATGGTTTTGCACTTAAATAGCAAAAAAAAAAAGATATGATCGAGTCAGCGCAGAGGAAGTATCGAACATGGTGCATGTGATGTGGCCGGAAAGAGCCAACCCACAACACACACAAAAAAAGAAGAAGGGAAAGAGAGTTTCGTCTGAATGTAGTAAAGTTATAAAATGTGGTTTGAGTACACACATGTGTTTTTTAACCCATAAATAGTAATCCAATGTGCCTTACCAAGAATCCGAATGAGTGATTAATTCGATATCTGGTCAAGAGTTTTTTTTTATTTATAATTTAAATATAAATTATACTTAGAAGAAAAAAAATATTTGAAATGCTCAAGAGTATTTAAATATAATTAATGTTCAATTATTAAAATTGGTAAACTTAACTAAAATAAAATTCAATGAAACTATGTAAAATTTTGTTTCAGCTTTTAGTTGATGTCGATCCTAAATATTCAAAACCAAATACAAATTAAAGATATGTAGAACTCGAAAGTAATGTAGCAAATTTTACCCTTTAAAAAAAAAAAAAAAAATCTTTTGTCCAGCTTGCTTGTTCATCTCATCGAAACATAACTATGTTGAAAAATTACAGCAAGTTATATTATTCCAGTTATCGTTTTTTTTTTTGTAATCCACTTATCTCCTTTTTAATTAGAGATGTTTATGTTTGTGGACTATCAAATTAATTGGATTGGCGGTGGGGTCATAAATCATACAAAAAAGAGTTAAAAAAAAAAGTCTTAGTTTCTAACCATAGCTTTGATTCAAACTCAGATCATGTAGAATTTAATAGCTTTTTAATGTGTTTGATAATATACTGTAATTTTACAAGCTCGTTATTCCTTGTTGTCTAGTATTTTTACCTACCAAGTTTAAAAGAATCCGACAGTGAACAAATCTCATTTTCCCATGATGATAATGAAAATGACTCTTTGTTGTTTTTTATTAAAATTGCAAGTACACTTCATATATAAGAAGTGACTCTCTTTGTTTCTTCTCCGTAACAATTAACAACAAAAAGATTCGTGTGCCGGTCGATTCTTAAACCCAACTTACCAAGTACCGACATGACAACAACAGCCCAACGATGTTGAAATCTCTTTTTCATTAACCACGAATAATACTTAATTAATATATGAGTATGGGCATCAATCAAAGGCGTGAGAAGAATGTTCGTGAACTGAAAATATATGCATGCATCATCAACTAAAACAATAATTATAAAATAACAAAAGTGTGTCAAAAACACGCTTGTACCCAACAGAATAATACTATACAATATTTGAAATGCAAGGAACAAAACCCATTTCCGCCCACTTGTTATATATGATCAAAAATAATAAAAAATGCCCTTAATTAGTAAAATTACATATTACGCTAACCAAAAAAAACGAGATATACATTACTAGCTATATTAGTTGGTTAAGAGGAAGATTATTTCAGTTTCACTAGATCTAGATTTTAGTTTGTTGTTGTGTGACTTGTGTATAGTTCTTAAGATTCAGTTTACAATTTTTTTTTATGTTGTTGAGATCGAGATCGGGGTACAACAAACCAACCCACTAACCTAAGGGAGACCGAGATTGGATCACAAATGAAATGATGCCGGTTCTGAATAAATTTATAGACCACAATCACTTCTCCAATTTCTGTTCATTTTAATAGCTGATCTTAAATATTACCGGTTAGAAATTTAAAAATTTCAACATGAGCACGGTGTTACGATGGTATATTGGTACGTAATCAGTTATTACTTATTAGGTTATAATGTAATTCCGCTTGAAGTACAAATTCCATTATACTGAGTACAAAACCATGCGTGAGCTAGGTGATGATTACCTGTTGTTTGGCCTAGATGCTCTAGCTCTAGCGAGATTGCGAAAAAATGATATTTAAGAGATTTTTCGAATATTTCGGTGAAGCTCATAAATTTAGTGTTAAAATTAAAATAGATTAAATGATGGTAGTCTAACAATTCTCACGTTTGACGAGAAATAATATTATGGGTTTAGACTTTAGACTAAAGATCGATTTCTCTCAAGTGTCAAATTATCCATATTCTCTCAATTAATTAACTAGTCGAAAACATGTTTTATGTCTGTTAGAAAATTTGGTGAGTGACTACTCGATGAACATATTCAATCTAAGATAATTCATTTGATGTCAAAACCCTGATTCAACCTTGGTTTTTTTACCAGAAAAAAAAAAAAAAAAAACTAAAGTAGATTAAACAAAACCCAAAACTTTCCGCTTATGAAAAGGACGAATAGAAGAAAGCCACCTAGGTTTCTACATTTGGAATATTCTCCTTCAGATCCTGGACATTGTTGTTATAAATAGTAATCCAGCTCGGTTTGGTTGGATTAAGTTAACACCACACTTTGGCCTTTTTCACTTTGGCTAGCCAACACTAAGCTGCTTTTTTTCACTCTCCAAGTCCAACCCATGTTACCTCTATAAATTCGTACGGAATAGCTTATGAATACACAAAGTTTGAAACTCGTGAATCAGCAAATTGATTCCCCACTATCACTCGTTATGTCTTCACTGTTTTTCAGATGCTTACGCTATATATGTCATGTACTATAAAAGAAACCCTAGTTTAAACGAACCCTTTTCTTTCTGTAAAAGAAAGGGACAAAACCACACTTGCCTTCAACTTTTACAAGTAATTAAATGCCCTATGTTCACTAGCTAGCTTTTCCTTAACTCTAACCCATGTGGAATTGTGAATGATCGTTTAAACAAACATGCTCAATAGCAACTGTGTTTGCCTTTTATTCTCACTTAAAAGTTAATTATATACTTTTTAAAACAAAACATTGATTTTTTTTTTTTTACATAACGGAAACAATAATAACTCAATGAACTTGTTATATATGTATAATAATTTTTGAATTGCCAAGCCTTTTAAAATCATTAAATATCGCGATAAATTCATTGAAGAAAACATAAAAGGCTCTTCTAAAAAGAATTTTAAACTTAGTTTATTTTATTAATTAAAAAAGTCAAAAGTTCCAAAAGTTTATCATAAATCTAGCTACGTTTCATAATTTTAATAAATATTTTCTAATACTTGCCAACCTTATACTATATAGCTTTTCTATTTGCATTTGCAATTTTGGAATGTTGCTTGTCGAAAACATTAAAATGGTTGTATTAATTTAGCTAACTGAAAATTTGATCAGAACTTGTAGTCTACCGCAAGTGCCGTCACTGGCTATAACTAAGCTTAATACATATTGCATGTTTAAAAAAAAAAAAAAAATTGAAAACTTAACATGTATAAAAGGCGATGGGCCCTAACACGTATAACTTGCAAGAAATAAAAGGGTTAGCTAGAAAGTGTAAGCCGTTCCTAATTTGAAGAGAGTTGCAAAGCTTTTCAAGATTCTGGGTTTCCTGTAATAGAAAAGCTTTCTCACTCTTTGTACCGTGTGTTAATAAACAAATAAACTAGGTACGATTGATGAACTGTGAGCATAATTATGACAGAGAATGCTAGGCCAGATGTGTGTTGTATATATAATCTATATATGATCACTTTAAATAGCAGACCAGAACTTTTCGAGGTGTATTATAGCAGACATGCAACACAAGTAGATCTGTAGTTTATAGTTTCTTGGAGAATTCGATGAGACCATATAGGTGGGTTTGGTACGATTGATACCATTGATATGTATTGTATATGTCAAGTAGATCTCAGTTTTTTCTTTTCCTACCTCGTTTTTAAATTTTTTTTTTTTTTTTTAAATTTGTACTCAGGTTCTAGTACTACTAGTACCATTTTAGAATTCCAAGTGGATGATCACGTATTCACATTAATCAGTGGCACTAAATATGTGAATTATGATTTGTGTATTTGCATTACAAAAGATATGCAATTTGAAAAACAAAAGTGTGATATGAAAGAATTTCTCAAGATGTTTACCTTCAATTTTTTCGATTCAAGCATCTTCAATCACATAAATAATATACAGTTTTTTTACTAACAATTCAACAATATTATTATGCATAAGTTGATTCAAATCCATGCGGATGCGGTGACACAGTGGACTGCACTAGCATAAGCGGTTAGGTTACCAATCTTGGTAAAATAATTTTTCATTTTGATTAATATATATGTTTCTCTTTTAAAATTAATGAATCTAATTACATTTATATTTTTAAAATGAATCCATTTTAATTATTTTATTTTAACTTCATTCGCTATAGATTAATAATTTTGAATATTCATATGAAAATATGTTTAAAAAAATCCAAAATTAAAAACATATAAAATGAGAGATCATCGATCCTATTGAGTTGGTGTATATATATTGGAGGGAAATCATATGATCAGTTTAGCAACATCGGTTTGTAACCTATCAACATAAGGTTAATTTTTGTAATGTGACGGAAAGTATAATCGATTTCACATTCATCATGCATGCAAGTATAGCTTATGATATATATTAATGTCTATACTATATTACATATTACCCTACCTACTATTATTCAATTCAGAGAATTCCCCATTTAATTTTGCTTTGCAATCCCTCTCCTCTCATCAAGGAATCAAGAATGAATTGATTTATAATAATACTTATATATATACTAATTAAATGGAATGAATAATAGAAATAAAACAATTAAATATTAGAGGATTCTAAAACGTAAGCATAGAGTAAAAAGTTATGACATAATTTAATCAAGAAAAGGTGAGAAAAAAGGAGCTGACCTGCAGACGTAATCTGTCGACAAATATCAATCTGCAATATATATTTGAGTTGAGTATTTGATCACCACAATGTGGTCCATATTTTTTCGAACCAAACGCATAAGAAAAAAATGAAATAGAAAGTAGCAACCTTTGGCCGCACCAAACGATCATGCTTTACTTTATGATTTTGTGTCCTATTACCAAAAGCTACTTTTTATTAATTTAAAATCATCTTTTTTTTTCTTACAAATTATGAAGTGAATACCGACAGGCGACACAAGCAAAAATTAAAGTTATGAGAATTTTTATATACGAAAAAAAATTATTTGACTTGTCATGTCACACAAGCCCCATGATGCACACACCAAACACACAAGAGTGAGACTCGAATCGTTATCCATCAATATTAGTTATTTGTTTCAACCTAATGGAGGATCTAAAGGCAAGAAGCATACGTCATACCACTTGAAATTTAGTGGAGTTTAGAAACTTAAGCCTTACGTTTTGATGTTTGTACCAAACTATACGTACCAATAGTATTAGTGTGGGTTATAATGTAAAACGAAACTATGCATCATATTTGAAACGTTTTTTTTTTTTTTTTTTTGCATTTTCCAAAGATCCAATTTCATCTGAATAACCAAATTTGGGTAGGCTTATAACGCTTCGACGATATTAACATCTGGTTTTAATGATGGTTCCAAGGTCAAGTAAGATAACCATAGGTTTGCGGTCTATAATGTTAAGATTAATTTTCTATTAAATTTTTAGTATATTAATTTAGTTTAGTGGTGTAGGTGTTATCTATTATTGTCCGTGTAGGTCTCAAGTTCGAATCTTCCTAGCTACTTTTTCCTTCTTCTTTTTTGGTATAAAATATGTAACTCGATCCCTTTTTTGAGTATGCGACCTTCTAAAATCTAAGACCGGGTTTTATTTGGGCTTAATTCAAACTCTGTACGGGAGGAATGTCTATTTCCGATAACAAAAAAAAAAGGATAAAAAATGTTGATCTTGGCAAAAGAAGACTAGAGACATTAATCTGTAACTTTCATTAAAGAAAAAAAAACATTTATTTGGATGATATGATTCTTGATTTGGTAATTTATTCGAAAAGAATTTGCAAATAAAAAGAAATGTTAACAAAATTGATCATCCAAAATTACTTGAATGCGATATCGAATCTGAAACACATGATGTTAAACCAAAGTGTACATCTCATGGCTCAAAATGATTTGCGTAAGCAAAAACCATCTTTAGACTAAGTTAGTGGAACCTTTATGAGCCACTCCTTAAACTTTTAAATTCAGACCATTTGAAATAAAATTTAAATGAAGCTTATAATAATAGATAAGCTATGCTTACACATGTTAAGGAAGTATTGGTTAACATATGTTTCACATATTTAGGTAGACAAAGAATATAGAATTTGTGTATTGGCCACATAGAGTTAGTGTTTGTCTCCTTAGCTTTTTGTTGAAAGCATGACATCCACATGAAAAAATATCGTTCTCATCCAAAACTATTGTCTCACTCACATATCATCCAAGCAAAACTATAACTTTCACAAAGTATTATGTCAATTTATAAAAACAAAGGCTTTTATTTTTAATGTAGTTTTGGATAAGAGGATCTCTCAGTACTGATTCAGTCGAACAAACACAGTCATGAATACTTCATGGATTCATTCCATTACCAGAACTAGGCTCGTATTTAAAGTTGTTAGACAGCACCCGGCCACACAAAATTGAAACTATATTTACAAGATAGCAAGAGATAATAACATTGTGATTTGTGGACATCATTTACATTTGATACATTGAACGATTAATCTGGTGATGGAAAAACAAAATTAATTATGCATACACTTCAATAATGATTGGTAATTTTGTACCGTTGCAATACAAAGTATATTACTTTCATAGTTATGAGTCTCAAAAAAAAAAAAAAAAATGACGATGATTAACGAAAAAGGGTATAGTCATCAACATTTCTTATCATCATATCCCCTATTTCAAATTTGGAATATCTTTCGACTAATACTATTATTATCATTAAACCGGGAATTAATTCACATGATAACATTTCTATACATTTTAGTTAGGGTCAACCGAATCAGTTGTTTGAGTATAAAAAAAAACATTTTAGTATCACTACTTCTATCTTCTTAAACTATTTAAAATTTTCATCTCTTTTTCATGGATTCATAGCATATAATATATATATATATATATATATATATATGTGTTTACCACAAGTTGTAAACGAAAAGACAGAGAATCTCTAGGGAACATTAACATCTCCCAATAGATCAAACTACAATTTCCAAGACGAACACAAAATGTGACTGAACTCATCACTATATAATAAAATTCGGAATTACAAGATTTTAGAAATCCGAATGGAGACAATGCATCTAGTGTCGGAATTACCGCTTCCCTTGAAGTTGCTACCGAAAACAAACAAACCCAAAAAGGTATTGCACGTGCATGACCACGTGGTTTTTTAGAATTTGAAATTATTTTAGACATGGTCCAGATGATTGTGACCGAACCGAACTGTACGCTCCATTTGATCCGAACGAGGCTAATGCAATCAATAAGCCAATCTACTATTATTGTGAATATTGGTAAAAACCCTCTTTAAGCCCAATAATGATCCATTGTCAGGCCGGCAGATAACAAAATGGGCCTACACTATGGCCCATTAATAAGAAGAGGGTAATTAAGTAAATAGAAGAAGAAAGGAAGGGGAGGTTTAGTAAGACGCGAGTCCCAAAAATCGTAAACCAGATTCCCAATTCGTTCTCTTCCGCTCATCGGTCTCTCTCTCACGAGTGTGCGTCTAAGGCAAACGATAGATAGAGCGAAGAGACAAGAGGATTTGCGAAAACTNAAAAAAAAAAAAAAAAAAAAAAAAAAAAAAAAAAAAAAAAAAAAAAAAGAATCAATTGAAATCGAAGAGAGGGGGAGAGTGAAGTTAAGTTCCCGCCATGGTGGCTCAGCAAGCAGAAGGAAATTCACGAGAAGATCCAGTGGAGACTACCAAGTCGTTGATCTCTGCTCTCAATTTCATCTCTCGTGACCTTCCTTTGCCTCCTCATCTCTTCGCCGCCGTTTCTTCTATTTACCATCATGCCCCTTCTTCTTCTTCTTCCTCCGATGTCTCTCCCTCGCCTCCGCATGTGAGCCCTTCAATTTCACTTCTAGACTCTCGCCCTAGATTTTGGATTTTGCCCTTTTGTGGATTTGTACTTTTGTTGAGATTTCTATCGAATTTGTGTAGCTTTGGGTTGAGGTTGTTGTCTAAAGTTTTCTCCTTTTTTAGATTCAAGGGAAATTGGATATGTTTTGTTGATTGTATTGTAAAGGTTTTGGCTTTAATTGTTGTGTGGTTGGTGTTTGTTTTGCATGCAGGGGGATATGTTTACTCCTTATGGAGGTGATTTGATGGGGGAGTTTGAGGATGCACTTTTGAAGCAGAGACCAACTTGTGAATCGGGCTCTCGATTGAATGATATGCTGGATACTCGGAATAAGAGTCAAATCCAACGCCGCTTAACTGAACTCGAAGGTTACAATCGAATCCATTTTCCTAAATTATACTTGAGATGATCTTAAGTTGTGATTTTTCTTATCCTTGGGAACATGTATTGTTACCAAAGAACCATATTGAATTGTGCTAATAAACGGATCTTTTGTTACTCTTGTGTTTGAATCAGAATTACCATCTACTAGAGGTGAAGAGTTGCAGGGTAAATGTTTGCTTGAGCTTTATGGGCTAAAGGTATCATTACCACCAGATGTTCTCACTGATCTTTTTTTTTTTTTTTTGGTGATGTGATGATGTTTGAATTGTGATATCTTTGACATTGACGCTGTAATTGTGTGAGTTGCAGCTGCGAGAGTTGCAATGTAAGGTTCGGACCGAGGTTAGCTCGGAATTCTGGCTACGTCGGAACTGTGGAGATGCCAGTAGCCAACTATTTGATTGGGGCATGATGCGATTGCCTCGCCCATTTTATGGTGTTGGAGATCCTTTTGCTACGGAAGCTGATGATCAGTTCAGAAAGAAGCGAGATGCCGAGGTCACTTATTTTCTTATAACTATCTATTTTGGTGCAGTTCTTCTGGCATCTTATATTTTTGTCTCATGATAAAGGTTTCCAATAGAGTGGCAAAAATGATACAAGGCTCCATTTAAACTATGGTGTAGATATTTTTGCAGTACACATAGACATTTGTATAAGTGTATTTACTTAGTTGTGCTCGTTGGTAAGTCCTTTAGAGATAAATCATGTAGAAGTGTAGTGAAACATGTACACGACTTTTACTTTCTAATGCATATGACTAAATGATTTTCAAGTTTTCAAACTTGTTGTTTTGCATCTCTGATGTGTTCAAGTTCTTTGTTCAGAGGTTGTCACGTTTAGAAGAAGAGGAAAAGAATCTGATTGAAACCGCCAAGAGGAAATTCTTTGCAGAGGTACTCAATGCAGTTCGTGAATTTCAGTTGCAAATTCAGGCAACTCAAAAACGACGTAGGCAAAGAAATGATGGTGTGCAGGTATGGTATCATTTTCGTAAGCATTTATTGTGAAGATAATTTTGATATCCTTTGATATTATCAATGTGAACTTCTAAAACATACCTTTCTTCTACATTATTTAACAGGCATGGCATGGGAGACAACGGCAACGTGCTACCCGTGCCGAAAAGTTGAGGCTAATGGCTCTTAAATCCGATGATCAAGAGGCATACATGAAACTTGTAAAGGAAAGTAAAAATGAAAGACTAACCACTCTTCTGGAGGAGACTAACAAACTCCTTGCCAATTTGGGAGCCGCTGTTCAGCGTCAGAAAGATGCTAAACTTCCAGAAGGCATTGATCCACTGAAAGATTCAGAATCAGATTTATCTGAACTTGATGCTCCAAGAAGTGAAGCATTGCAGGATTTGCTTCCTGATCAGGATATTGATATCGCTGAGTCTGACAATAATGATGACTCTAATGATTTATTAGAAGGCCAGAGGCAGTATAACTCTGCTATCCATTCAATTCAAGAGAAGGTAATGTCAATTTCTGTTGTACATTTAGTAGCAGTATAAACCCGGTGCCATCTCAGAGACCAATGGATTTAAGTAGCAATATGTACTTTTAACAGGTGTCAGAGCAGCCTTCCCTTTTAGAAGGTGGGGAACTAAGATCCTACCAACTAGAAGGACTCCAATGGATGGTTTCCCTATTCAACAATAACCTCAACGGAATCTTAGCTGACGAGATGGGTTTGGGAAAAACTATCCAAACTATTTCTCTGATTGCCTATCTTCTGGAGAATAAAGGTGTGCCTGGGCCGTATCTGATAGTGGCTCCTAAAGCTGTTCTACCAAACTGGGTAAACGAGTTTGCTACATGGGTGCCAAGGTATGTGGCAAACAGTCTCTCTCTTGCTATTGAATACTTTCATTGGTATAAATCTGAAAATCATCCATTCTGTTCTTTGACAGCATTGCAGCTTTTCTTTATGATGGACGTTTAGAGGAAAGAAAAGCAATAAGGGAAAAAATTGCAGGAGATGGAAAATTTAACGTGTTGATAACCCATTATGATCTTATCATGAGAGATAAAGCATTTTTGAAGAAAATTGACTGGTATTACATGATTGTTGATGAAGGGCATCGGCTAAAGAACCACGAATCTGCTCTCGCAAAGACTCTATTAACAGGGTACGTCTCTCTAGTCAATGGTATTAGCTGGTTATTATGATTGTCCTCTTCAAGAATTCTCTGAGGAATTTGATTTTGTATCCTCTAACACAAATATAATCTGGATGCAGCTACCGTATAAAACGCAGACTCTTGTTAACCGGGACTCCCATACAGAATAGCCTTCAAGAACTATGGTCATTGCTTAATTTTCTCCTTCCTCACATCTTTAACTCTGTTCAGAACTTCGAGGAATGGTTTAATGCTCCTTTTGCTGATCGTGGTAATGTCAGTCTTACGGATGAAGAGGAGCTGTTGATTATCCACCGTCTGCATCATGTGGGTTCTTCAGCTACCTTTCCTTCATGTTCTTATCAATTTCTGTATGCAAATGTTTCAAATGTAATTTACTTTGTGACCTTCAGGTTATAAGGCCGTTTATATTGAGAAGGAAGAAGGACGAAGTAGAGAAATTCCTTCCTAGCAAGACACAGGTTATTTTGAAGTGTGATATGTCCGCTTGGCAAAAAGTGTATTACAAACAAGTTACAGACATGGGCAGAGTTGGTCTTCAAACAGGTTTATAACTTAACTCACTTATAAATTGCACTCATCTTTCGGGTAAGGAAATTGAATCAGAAAGTAAAGTTGATCGTATGCAAACGTAATTGTAATGTGCAGGTTCTGGGAAATCTAAGAGTCTGCAAAATCTAACCATGCAACTGAGAAAGTGTTGTAACCATCCATATCTATTTGTTGGAGGAGAGTACAACATGTGGAAGAAACCGGAGATTGTGAGGGCTTCAGGGAAATTTGAGCTCCTTGATCGTCTGCTTCCGAAACTGCGCAAGGCCGGACACAGAATTCTTCTCTTTTCCCAAATGACCCGTCTGATTGACGTTCTGGAGATTTACTTGACGCTTAATGACTTCAAGTACCTCAGACTCGATGGTACAACAAAGACGGATCAGAGAGGGCTTTTACTGAAGCAGTTCAACGAGCCAGACTCTCCCTACTTCATGTTTCTGCTGAGCACGCGTGCTGGAGGTCTCGGTTTGAACTTGCAAACTGCAGACACTGTTATTATCTTTGACAGTGATTGGAACCCACAAATGGACCAACAGGCTGAGGATCGAGCCCATCGCATAGGGCAGAAGAAGGAAGTCAGAGTGTTTGTTTTGGTTAGCGTTGGCTCCATTGAAGAAGTAATATTGGAGCGTGCAAAGCAAAAGATGGGCATTGATGCTAAAGTCATACAAGCTGGACTTTTCAACACAACTTCGACCGGTAAGTTTGCCTTGGAAATAACAAATTGATGACGTCTGCTTTTTTATATGGTTATCTGTTGATTTGTGTTTTGTGATAACATCAACAGCACAAGATAGAAGAGAGATGCTTGAAGAGATTATGCGCAAAGGAACAAGCTCACTCGGGGATGATGTCCCCAGTGAGAGGGAAATAAACCGGCTTGCTGCTCGTTCTGAGGATGAATTTTGGATGTTTGAGCGAATGGACGAGGAGAGACGAAGGAAGGAGAATTACAGAGCCCGTCTGATGCAAGAGCAGGAAGTCCCTGAGTGGGCATACTCTACCCAGAACCAAGATGACAAGAATAGCTCAAAACACCATTTTGGGAGTGTCACAGGTAAACGAAAACGTAAAGAAATCGTTTACAGTGACTCACTAAGCGAGATACAGTGGATGAAAGCTGTGGAGAGCGGTGAAGACCTGTCAAAATTCTCCATGAGACACAGGAGAGAGGAGAACACAAGCAACACAAAGACACAGAGTAAAAAAGCAATTGAACCAATCCAGACAGTGAGTGATGGAACTAGCGAGGAGGAAGAAGAAGAAGAAGAAGGTGAGGAAGAGAATGAAGAAAAGGCAATATTCAAGTGGAATACTCATAAGAAGAAACGTTCAAGATACTCTTTCATGACTAGGGATTAAAAACCCTTTTTATCAAAAAAAGATCATGTAGTATTTTATTAACAAGAATTAAGAGACATTCATTTTTTGAGACACTCTAAATCTACACTTGCCAAACTGAAATTTCATGCATGCATTCAAATGCCTATCCTAAACACCTCAAATTTCATTTAATGGGCTATTATTTGGAGAAAACCACATGTGGAGATTGTGGCATTAATCCTGAACAGGTCTCACTCTCAACCATCGGTCCTTATACTCCTGTCACTCTCAGCTTATGTGATTTTCTTAAGTTGTTTGTACTCCTACCAGGTTCATGTGAGCGATGCAGCTCTTCTTTCATTGATAGAAAATTACTGCAGAGAAGCAGGAGTTAGAAATCTCCAGAAGCAGATTGAGAAGATTTATCGTAAGGCAAGTTGCTACAAAGTTCACTGACCGTTCCACATTTTACTAGACTAGAAAGTCCCCAGAATCTAAATCCAGTTGAATTTTTGGCAGATTGCTCTTAAACTAGTACGCAAAAGAGTATCCGTGGCGCCTATCTTGTATGGGGCAGCTCAAAGAAAAGACGGCTATCCATAGCCAAGACTGTAGCCACTGGTGCCTTCCCGGTGTTCCTGATACGTGAACGAGCTATTCTAGGCGTTGTTAATGAAACAAGAGGCTTCTTCTTCTAGAAGAGTGGGTCAAGGAAGTAGTTCAGGGAATGTGTCTTTTACGTATGGCTTCTTTTTTGGAAGATGCCGAGCTTAAAGATGAAAAGGAGTTATGGGAATTTTTGATTGAGTGATTAGATTAGTTGGGTGGGGAATATGTAATTAGGTTGATAATCCACAACTTTATTGTATTCCAATTCGACCTGATCCAATACTAGTCTAAAGACTTTTTGGACCGTTGTGGTCGGCCACAATGTGGGACGTGTTTATGTGCTTTCAACAAAAGAGATACCATTTCGCATTTGTCCCATTTATTTTAATCAATGATAAGCAAATGAATCAAATGAAATCTTGTAAGGTACGAGCACGCTTGCATTTAAGAAGCAAAGTAAAGCAAGGGAGCGTCATATAATATTTTATTAAGTGTCCAACTGATTCAAAGTTTCTGCAAATTTTGAAGTTAATAAGAATCAACTAATTTACCCTGACTAAAAAAAAAAAAAAATCCAAAAACTTACTAATGAAAACACTCAAGCTTTCATATTGATCTTTTCAAACCCAATCCAAAAATTCAAAAGTGGTTTTTCAACCACTACTAATCACCTAATCACAATGCTAACTAATACATTAAATCACATTTCCTTCTCCTGTCTCATAAACCAAATCACAAATTTGAAGTCAAACAAATTAGCCGAATCGCATTAAACCAGCCCGGTTTAATCCCAAATTCTCATGTTAACCACAACAGAAATAACAGAATAACATAATGATTTTTTGTTTGCTNTTTTAAAACAAAAAAAAAAAAAAAAAAAAAAAAAAAAAAACTTAAATACAAAATAACAACAACTTCGTCTTCTTCCTCTGACCTGTTCCTCTAATTCTCAATTTCTCTCAAATCGTCACCGCCGGAGCTGGAGGGTCAATCCCCTCCTTCATCCTCCGCCGTCATGTCCCATCTCCGCCTCATTCTCATCCTCCTCATCTCCGTCGTCTCTCCTTCCATCTCTCAAACCTCGCCATCTTCAGGTACACGCGTGAATCCCTAATCCCTCAATTTCGCTTTGCCGATTTCTGATTTCGAAATTTCAGCGATCCTCATCGATTGTGGCTCCTCCACATCCTCCGTAATCGGCGGCCGGAATTGGCAATCCGACGAGGATTTAATCTCAATCGGAACACCGAAGAACGTAACCGATAAAGTCCTCGACGAAATCTTGTTAACCGTGAGATCCTTCCCTCTCAACACTCGTCGGAAGTTTTGTTACGTGATCAGCGTTTCTCGAGGATGGAAGTACATGATCAGGACGACTTACTACTACGGTGGAGTTAACGGAAAAGCCACTCCACCGCCGGTTTTCGATCAGATTGTCGACGGAACGTTTTGGGGTGTGGTTAATACGACGGCGGATTATGCTGATGGTCTTGCTTCTTATTACGAAGGGGTTTTTCTTGCGCAAGGGAAGTCCATAAGCGTTTGTGTTGCTTCGAATTCGTATACTACTTCGGATCCGTTTATCTCTGGCTTGGAGCTTGTTAGGCTTGATGGTACTCTTTACAATTCTACCAAGTTTGACGAGTTCGGGTTAAGTCTTGCTGCTAGGCATGCTTTCGGATATAGTGGACCGATCATCAGGTTCGTTTTACCAAAAGGCCTCGTATTAATTGGAGTTACACTTGTGATTGATATATTTAGCATTTTTCTTTGCTTATATGGAAGTATTGGAAATGTGTGTTGTTTTTCAGGTTTCCAGATGATGAGTTTGATAGGTTTTGGGAGCCGTATTCGCTAAATTCGACAGTACCAAACAATAGGAAAGTTGAGGTTTCTGGTTTCTGGAACCTGCCGCCTTCAAGGATATTTAACACGGATCTAAGAGCTACTCAGGTTCAACCTTTGGAGTTCACATGGCCACCAATGCCTTTAAAGAAGGGGGATTATTACATTGCGCTATACTTTGCTCATGACTCTGATTCATTGGGTGACGGATCGAGAGTCTTTGATGTTTCGATTAATGGTATAACGTATTATAGAGAGTTGTCCGTTACACCAGCTGGTGCGGTTATCTTTGCTAGCAAGTGGCCTCTTGAAGGTCTCACAACGTTAACTTTAAGTCCTAGAAGTGGTTCAACGCTTGCGCCTCTTATCAATGGTGGTGAAATGTTTGAATTGATATCTCTTGGTCAGAAAACTCTAGTTCGAGATGGTACGAATAAAATCAACTCTGAATGTTTGAAATTTCTTTGTATGGTGGTTTGTTTAGTGATTTTACTCATGATACCGTTTGTGTAACATGTTGAATTGTTCTTCTGCAGTAACTGCTCTCAATGCAATTAAAAGCAGTTTCAAGAACGCACCAGTTGATTGGAGCGGTGATCCTTGTATGCCTAAAAATTACTCGTGGTCTGGAATTACCTGCTCTGAAGGCCCCCGAATTCGTGTAGTCGCTTTGTGAGTTGGAACTATTCTTGCCAAATTACGCCGTATTGTTTTTTGATGCATCGGTTTAAGATTTTACTGACACTTTTCTATTCATTGCTGTTCCCAGGAACTTAACTAGTATGGGACTTTCAGGTTCTCTAGCACCTCAAATTGCCAAATTAACAGCATTGTCCACCATGTAAGTACCTTGACCAGTGAACAGTTACCTGAAGGTCAAAAATATCAACTGATTTTTTGTGTGTTTTGAACAGTTGGCTTGGAAACAATTCTCTCTCGGGAACTATACCTGACCTCAGTTCACTCAGAATGTTGGAATCAGTGTAAGCAGATAATTACTTCATTTCACCATTTGTACTGTTTTGTGCCAATCAATGACTATAGGCTGCACTTTAACCGAGACTCATAATGTTAATCTCATCTCTTTTTTCCTCTGTACTAGGCACTTGGAAGATAACCGTTTCACTGGAAAGATTCCTACATTTTTCAGTGGAGTGCCACACTTGCGAGAGCTGTAAGTTTCCATGCTCTAATTATCATATACAGTCTTTTGATTATTCTTTTTGAATGCTTCTCTAGAATAAGTTGCATGTTGTCTGTTTCTTCCTCTGCTCAAGATTCTTGCCTTGTCGATGGAAAAGACATTATACCTTATATTCATTCAGTAATACAACAGTTAGCACTTTTTTTTTGGCATCAACCCTTTTGTCATTCAGCTTTACCTTTTTAAGATTCAAAGGGAATAGTATGTATGTTGCACCAAACCAGCATAACTGTAACCATGTCTCCTCCAAGTGTCTTCTATACATCTTTGAATTGTCACTTTTTTGTCGCCATGAGCTTGATTTTGACTTAGCTATGCATGTTTGTTTGATAATTAGGTTCTTACAAAACAATAACCTAACTGGCCAAGTTCCAGACAATCTTCTTCAAAAGCCAGGACTTGACCTAAGGTAAGCTACACAGTTTTCACCATGTAAATCTGAGTAATGTCTCATCTTGAATTAGCTAATACAACTACTCTATGATACTTTATAATTCAGGACTTCTGGTAATCCGTTTTTGACTCAACCGCGAAGTTGATTTGGCTTTTTAAGAAGACGACGACGATGATCTGAGCTTGTGTTATAGTTTTGTAGAGCCTGTGTGTAAATTAGAAGCTTCACCTGTACTATCTGCTTAACATATCTTAATGCTTCATTCTTTAAACACTTTGGGGGGAGATAAGGGAATATACTACTGATTGCATACGACTTGTAATGAAACATACATCATTGTTGTAATATGAATCTTTTGTGATAAATGGAGTTTGTCTAATTTCCTTGGTCATTGAGGTACTTTCACATGGAATAATTAGACTCTTGGATAATTAAGAATCAGCATCCATCAATATTGCCAAATAGGATGTCACAAAAAGGACAAGATAATGAAAGCTGTAGTCTGAATAAAGTGGAGCCACCAATTACAAAATAGTGAAGCAGAATCAATTAGTGCAGAGAAAAAGTAAGTAAAATATACTAAAGAAAACATCTGAATCTTGCATGTGCCCATCAGTCTTTCATCTTTCATTTTCTCATCATGAACTACCAAACATATTATCACTCTTATTTCTATTCTCTGTCTCTCTCATTTTCTGTTTTTGACATTTACTCTCTTGTCTCCAACCTTTCACATCTCCAACAAAATCTACATCACATCTTCCATTTTGTTTATGAATACTATTATGGATCCAGATGAAGAACAGTGGAATGGTTCTTACTCAAACTTTCTTAATGAAACACACAAAAACACATCTGATACAAAGCTTAAGTCACATGCATAACAGAACAGTTACACAAACAAATCAACCAATAATTATGTAAAACCAAAAGATGAACTTGTTTTAACTGCGTTTCTCTACTTTGTTTTTCTTAAGAGAAATCGGAAACAGAGGAGGTAATGGAACAGAGGATTTAGAAGGAGTGCAAATAGGAACATGAATCATTGGTCTAATCCTCATACTAGCTGATCTCGTTCTCTCTAATCCTTTCTTACCTCTCTTCCCTTCCTCTCTCTTCGCTGCATCCTCAAGTGAGCTCGATGAAGAAGTCGAAGACGATGGAGACAAAGACGACACATTCCTCGAACTAGTAGTATTCCTCTGTTTCTTCAACCTCAAAAGCTCTTTCCAAAGCACTGTACATTTAGGTGGACGTGGAGATGGATCTTCGTCTATAAACCAACTCACTCTGTTACTATTATTGTTACTCTCTTGTTCTTTATTCTTCATCATCATTACTTGTACTTTACGTTTCTCTTCTGCCTCTTCTTCTTCTTCTACTTCTTGATCTTTGTTTGTCTTCAAGGTAATGTTTTTAAGCTTCTCTGAGTGCTTTACTTGCCAGAAAGGAAGTAACTTACCTTCGGAGAAGAGTTCGTCGGCGGTAAGCATCCTCTGAGGACTCACATTTTCCGATAAGAACTCAAAGTCAGAGACTTTCACTGACCCTTTCTCTAACTCCTTACAGATCACAGGGCTTAAGCAGATGAAATCTCCACCGTCGGATATATCAGCTGAGAAGGAAATACGAGGACCAACCAGCGGTGGTGATTCCTTCTCTGAAACCATCTCTCTTTTCTACTTTCTCTCTTGATTGATTCGAGCAAAAGTGATCTTCTTATACGATGTGAGGTCAAGAGAATCGTGGTGTAGACGTGTGAGTGATTGATTTGTGTTTGTGAGATGTTAAGATAAAAAGAGTTTGAGCTAGTGGTATAGACTTTGTGAGAGTTATGGATGATGGAGATAAATATATAATATGGTGAAGGAAGAAGAGAGAGAGAGAAGTAATTAAAATTTGAGATTAGAACTAATGAGGAAGACGACCACATGGACACGTTAGGGGGAGACAAATTACAGACATATGTAATTAGAGTTGTGATATTAAAGACTTAAAGAATTTAGAGATTAAAATCTTGCATTGATCGAGATTAATACTAGTATAAAGAAAAAATAAAATTAATGATGGAGAAAAGGATGGATCAGTCAAAGGGAGGTTTGGGAAATAACGAGAGATTGCATGAAGGAAGGTCATCAAGACGAGTTAACACATGTCGGCACATGACCTTTGCTTCATTGCATGTGATTGATTACACACATACTATTACTCTTCTTTATTTTATTTTTCTTTTCTTTTTCAATTACACACATTTAGATGTAGTAAATCTTGTGAATTCTGTATACATGATGTGTGAAAGAAATGTAACTACATATCAATGAATTTTAATATTTGGTACAACTAATTTTAGGAATCTGAAATATTAACTGACTATGGGTCATCTAGCTAGTAACATGAAATTAATCATAAACATATTCGAACAAAAATAAAAAAAAATGATAACAATTTAACAATGTACGTAAAACGAATAGCAAATTGTGGCGTAGAACTAAGCAAAAAGTGAAATAATTAATGTTCAAATCCAGGATGGTTTAAAAATAATGATAATAAAAATCGATTGCTAACTTTCAACCATTTTTAATTATTTCGGATAAATTTCTTTTTAACAACATTTGAGTCGCAAATAAACTAATTAATGTTTGTTGTGAATTTGTTTTTTTTTTTTTTGTTGTTGTTGTTGTTGAGATTTTGATTTCGCTAATCATTCAAACTATTTAAACATTAAACATAACTTTTTATTTCTAATATATATATATATATATAGTATATGTTCATGCAAAACTAAATATTTGTACATGTAATATCTCAGTTGATGATTCGAAGTTCCTATTATTAGTTTCAAAAAAAAAAAAAAAAAAGTTCCTATTGTTGAATGCTGACTGACGTATTCTCGATTGCATGAACTTTAATCTGTTTGTCTGTCCATAACACATTATCACAATTAATTAATTCACAGCTATAACTTCAAATCAGAATCCAAAAATACCAGCAGACAGCTTTTAACCTTAATATTTTTTTCTCAAAGGAAAATACATTAGTTTTTCTTTGTAGTTGAATATTTATTTTTGCTTACAAATAAATAAACAACTCAAAAAAAAAAAAATTGTGTTATGGACAGACAAACAGACAATAATAATAATCTCAAATGGGGTATCTATATTAAGAATAGTGTATGATAATGAAGAAATATAAAATAAAATCGAATTATATACTTGAGAGCACGTTGAGGTGCGGGTTTCTTGGTGTTGGACCACTCGTTCATTTTGGTTCTTTCGTTTTCTTTTCCTGTTTTGTCAACGTTTTGGTTTTAGTTTAGATTCTCATTATTTTATCATCCATTGTCTTTTGTTTACACTCTAATTTAAATAGATCTGTTTGCTTCCTTGTTTTAAATATTCTGTAATTTCTATTCACTTTTTTTCCTGGTATAATGTACATGTATTAAACAGCATCGTTCGTTCAATGCACTCGTAGAGAAAGTGATCATAATCTAGGTCTAAATACATTTCATGCAAACAATGATATATGAAATTTTTACCAGTTCTACACATTCTTAAAAACAAAATGATGGATGCATCCACCGTCCAATGTCCAGATCACAAAGCTACTTTTTTAAATGTTAAAATCCAGTTATTTTATCTAGTAGTATAAGAGACAAATTTCTAAATAATTACATATTTTAAAAATATTATATATATGGTGAAATAATATAAATTAAAAATATATTGTAGATATTAACACGTGGGATACCAGAATGTGTTTTAGAACAGTTTTAAAACATTTATTTATGTATTATTTGGTTTGAACCAAACAAAAATTATAACTAAATATTACTTTTCAATTCGGTTATATGTGTTGATTCCCTTGTTTCAACTGATGAATTGTTTTTTTTTTTTTTTACAGGAATAGACATTTTCACCAATAAAAAAGATCATTTTTGAGCTATTTAAAAAAAAAAAAAAAGAATATATAAATCAGCTTAAGAAACCAAAATGTACCTAATTAATAATATAGTTTGGCTTAACGATAACATTTTGCCAAGCCACAAACAACAACAAAAAAACCTCCGCCTAATTGTTCTCATAAGATTAAAACAAACTGTAATTAGTTATCAGTTTTCACAACTTAATATGTTTAACTCATCCTTCTTAAATATTCTCATTCTTGTTTAGAATTACAGAAACGAAACCCTCTAAGCTTTGTACAATTAATCTAATATACAATTTACATAAACCTATAAACACAACAATACTTATAACCATGATCAAACGACACATTTGCTATATAGTTTACATAACCATTTGCATCCTCATCATCTGTTTTTTCATCGTTGTGATTCTTTCGGAAACCACATTCAAACCAATAGATCCTACATTACAAACCGTGTCTTCGGCCATCGAAGGTGTATCCTCAAATGTATCACAACCATTGGATATCAAACTAAATTTCACTCTTATGCTCAAGTTGCTCATCAAGAACCCCAACCATGTCGATTTCCTATACAAATCAGTGGAAAACAAAGTTTATTACAAGGATAATCTAGTCGGAAATCTCACTCTTCCTTCGAGTACGCTCCCTGCTGAAGGCTCGACGGTTTTACAATGTCCTCACGTTCTCAAGATCAATAAATTCGTTGCGAATATAAGTGATATTACGCGAGATTTAACGATCAATAAGAAAATTGTGCTGGAGACTAAGGCAAAAATGCTGGGGAAAATCATATTCATGAGATATTTTAAGACACATTTGGAAACAACATCGCATTGCAAAATCGTCATTGGTTTTCCTTCGATGAAAGTGGAGAAACAAGTGTGCTAATGTCTCTACATATCATTTACATTTTGTACTTCTTTTGAACTCTGTCTCAATGTATATTCTTCTTAGGTTTGTGTTTAGGCCATTTTCTAACTTTAGTTCAAAATTGTTGTCCTATATTTCAACGTGTCCTTACGATATTATATCATCGAAAGTAATGTTTATGTAGATCATCAAGAAGAATTAAAGTCAGGTTGGTTTAAACATGGTCACTGATTCTTATTCTAAGCCAGTATCCGATACTCAAAAAACAGAAAGAAAAATTTGAAGATGCATCCACAATCCAATAAACTACTTATATAGATTAATTACAAAGCCCATTGTTTATTAGCTGGCCCAATAATCCAATAATCTTATCCTTAATTGCAAAACTGTTATAATCCTCATTTGAGATTAAACAGAGCGGTTTAATTACAAAAAGAGTTGTCTTATAGCTGTTTTATAACATGCATGTATAGTGTTTAGTTGAAAACAAGTCGGTTATGTGTCAATTGGCTATCTATAGTGAAATACTTTTTGACAGAAAAAGCCATAGTACAATATTCAACTGATAAACTTATTATAGTTTAAACAAAAAGTAAACTTATTATAGTTAAAACAAAAAGTTTTGTCCTGACCAAAAAAAAAGAGTTAAAAAAGTTTTGCAAACCAAATCAGTCACTAACAAAATTTGGATTTATTTTCAATGAAAATCAGCAATAAAAAAAGGGACTTTTTTGGCTGGCTACCACATAATATTCAATTAGAAAGAGATATTTTTACTAATCAAACACACACACACACAAAAAAAAGTGTTACCATTTGAACCTAATATTATCTAGCATTTATATGCAAGCATCTCCATATATTATTCAATCAGAAAGAGACATTTTCACCAATTTAATAGTATAAAAATAGGTACCATTTATTGGATTCTGATTAAGATTTATTGTTTTTGGTAAAATATAAACTGTTACCATTTGATCCTAATATCACTTAACTATTTTGATCTCATATGAAACTTCAATATTCATGGATATTACAATAAAAAGCCAAAAATAACTTTACAAATCAATCAGTAAAGGCACACGTGTCTACGTTACATTGGTTTAGTTACAATCAAAGTAATAAAAAATAGATATGAAACCAAATCTACGTAATTAATCAAGTTTGACTAAACAAAAACATTTGATCAAACATGAAAGATAAAATGAATACAGTCTGTAAGCAGTTACCACTACACAAGGTATCCAAACTCATTCCTTTTAGATATAACTCACCCATCTAGAAATACACCTCTGTGTAAACCATCCACATAGCAAAAACCAAAATGATCATGAATAAAAAGTATTGTCGCATTTTTTGCATAGTAAATGCAGTCATTACCATCATCTCCAGCATCTTTTTCATCGTTTTGATTCTTTCGCAAACCGTGTTTAAACCAAAACATCCAATACTACAGTCCTTGTCTTCAACCGTGGAAGGTGTATCCACAAATATATCACAAGCTCCGCCATATGATATCCAGATAAAATTCGTTCTTACGGTCCAGATGCAGCTCACGAATCCTAATGTTGTCGATTTCGAGTACAATACCGTGGAAAACGAAGTTTACTATAGAGATATTCTGGTTGGAAATCTCACTCTTCCTTCGAGCACGCTCCCTGCCAAAGGTTCAAGGATTTTACCATGTCCTCTTGTCCTTGAAATCAATAAATTTACTGCAGATTTAGGTGATATTATGCAGGATATATTGATTAATAAGGCGATTGTAGTGGTGACAAAGGCAAAAATGCCGGGGAAAATCACCTTCTTGGGATTATATAAGATACATTTGAAAACTATATCGCAATGCACACTTGAACTTGCTTTTCCTTCAATGAAAGTGGAGAATCAAGTATGTGATCTCGATGCCAAGCTGTAAACTTCATGAGGTTTTCTCAAGTTAAGCATAGATTTTAAGAGGGCTTGTTAATTCTAGTTTTCAATTATAATAAAAATTGTATGATGAGATTGTTGTTTTTTTTTTTTTTCTACAATTTCTGTTTTATTTGAGTTGTGAGTCTTTATGTTTGGTCAAATTGTAATTATCTGGATTTGAAATAAAAAAACGTTTAGTTCAATGGTTTAAAATAGTGTTTGTTCTTAATTTTATCACCACCTAAATTTAACCTCCACGTAACATATGTAGTTGATAAATGAATATTATGATCAAAAGAAAACTAAATTTATAATATTTGAGATGAGAACGATTGAATCCAAAAAGAAATAAAATATATAGCTTGAGAGCTTGAGTCAAAACTCGCCGGTTCGAATGAATATTTGAAAAAAATATCATATAACACGTCATGATTCCCGACCTAAAAAGATATATGTGTCTATGCCATAAACCTTATAGTATTTCTTATTTTATTTTAAACTGAACAATGGAATACTAAAATTAGTCCATACTAACGGATTTCACACATTCAATATTCATTTTATAAAATTGTTAATGTGACATCAAGATCTACAATGTGATGCACATTTAAAAAAAAAAAAAATAGTAATAATGTAATCGTGGAGAATCTTGTCAGTATCGAACTAGTATCAAACGGTAACGACAAGTACTGCTTCTCTCATTTTGTCTAAAACAATTTAAGCTTAATTTCAGAACCAAACCAATTCGACAAAAGTAAAATGGTCAACCGGATCTGTAACCGGACACTAGGCGAAACTTGTACCAGTCCCCACCCCACTTATTATTTTATCATTATATTTTTTTTGTTTATTAAGTATCTGAAATTGGTATTTGTAGTGCTAAAGTAGTTTTGTTTAGTTATTTAAGGGAAGAATATACACAACCTTTTAAAAGTTAACGTATTTTTAGAATGCAATCTTATTATAATTCTAAATTCCCAAGACAATCTTTATTTTTATTACAAAATTATCCAAAAAGTTTTAAGATTCACGAAATCAAGTAGTTGATAATAGAGACAGAGACATGAGCAAAATGAGTTAGAAAAGCGTGCCCCTTATCTTCGGATCATTATTTCCCTCTTCTCAGATTCCGATTCATCGGAAATTACCAAAAATGGATTCTTCATCTTCCTCCGCCGCACGCCGCCGTATCAACGCAATCCACTCTCATCTCGTCACCTCCACTCGCTCTTCTCCTCTCCTCCGCTCCAATCCCACCGCCGGCGAATTCTGTCTTGGTCCGTATCTCTCTCAATCTCTGATTTTAGAATTAGTAACTTCCTCTCGCTTCTGATGGTTCCCGATTGTAATAATCAGATAATGGATACAGTGTTGTGCTTCCCGAGAAATTGAGTACTGGCAATTGGAATGTCTACAGGTTTTGGTTTCTCTTCGTTTTCTCTCTTTTGCTTTCTCTCTTTTTCTCAATTCGTTGCTTTGTGTTTGATTTCAGATCTGCTCGATCTCCGTTTAAGCTCGTTAGTAGATTCCCTGATCATCCTGATATCGGCACTCTCCATGACAACTTTGAGTATGGCAATTTTGGTTCATCGTCTTTATAAATCAGTTTTTTAGTCAACTCTTTGATTAGTGATTTGGATTTTGTAGGCATGCTGTTCATGATTTTCGGGATTATAAGTATTTAGGGACTCGAGTTCGTGTCGACGGAACTGTTGGAGAGTGAGTGAGCTACTAACTTACTGATCGAGTGTTCTGCAACTTTGAGAGCTATTCTTACGTAACTCTGAGTTTGCTTTTGTAGCTATAAATGGATGACATATGGAGAAGTTGGTACTGCAAGAACTGCTCTGGGTTCTGGTTTAGTTCACCACGGAATCACCACGGTAAATTATTTGCTTCAAGTTTCAGCTCAACGTTCTTGATTGTTGTTGTAGCTGAGACAAGTCTTTATTTTTCATTTACCAGGGATCTTCTGTTGGAGTTTACTTTATTAACCGACCAGAGTGGATCGTTGTTGATCATGCTTGTTCATCTTATTCTTTCGTGTCTGTTCCTTTGTATGATACTCTTGGTAAGTTTTTGGTTTTGGCGTTTTGCTTTTGTTGCATATTTCTCAAGGATGTTCTAATTATGCTATTTATTGGCTGAAGGTCCTGATGCTGTTAAATTTATCGTTAATCATGCAACTGTGCAAGCCATATTTTGTGTGGCAGAGACGTTAAACTCTGTAAGTTCATCAGTCTGCTTCTTCAGCTTCCTTCTCTTATTAAATGCTTATTAGGATGGATAGTGCGAAAAAAAAAAAAAAAAAAAAAAAAAACAGAACCTTTTTTACTCCTTGCTCAAATGCTGTGTACGTTGCTGGTTATTCCTTTAAGTGCTCGTACCATAGCTAGATGATTCTCTTTTTTTGACGTCTCTTGCTTTTCTGTTTGTGTTATTGCTGGAGCTTGCAGTTACTTAGCTGCTTGTCGGAGTTGCCAAGTGTACGCCTGGTGGTGGTATGAAAAATCCTCAAACTTTGCTATTGAATAATGATTTGAGTATTATATCTACAGTTTTCAAATTAATTTTCTCTTCTCTCTGTTTCTGATGTTGTTCATGTACCGAGTAGGTTGTTGGAGGTCTGAATGAATCTTTGCCTTCACTTCCCCCGTCTGCAGGAGTGAAGGTTGTATCATATTCAGCGTTACTGAATCAGGTACCTGTACACTCTTCTCTGGAAATTGTAATGTAATATCTGTCCTCTGAAAATAAGCAGGATGAAAGACATTACCAGTTAAGAGTTTGCAAGTTCATACCGAAGTTATTTTGAATCATTCTACTACTGGTGTCCCATCAACATTTATACAACACTTAACAAGTATTAGTAGTATGCACAATGGTACATCCACATCATTATACTTACCAATAACTCAAAATCATCTTAAGCAAGTCTACACTTACATTTTTAACCATGTATCTCTTCATAGTTTTATCATTGAGAATAAGTAGTTACCCTGTATCTTTTTCAGTGATAGCAACACCTGTCCTGCAGTTGTGGTACATGTTGGTTGGTTTCATAGTTTTCTGACCACACAAATTTGTTCCAGGGGCGCAGTAACCCTCAGCAATTTGTTCCACCAAAACCTGATGATGTTGCAACCATATGCTATACAAGCGGAACAACTGGGACTCCCAAGGTTCTGCTTGCTTGAACTTATTGGTCTTCAAATCTGTGATAGTACTGTTTTTTTTTTCCTTTCAGTCTATAGCATCTAAATTACTTTTATGTTGTCTTGTATGTCTCATTCCTCCCTGGCCTGCCCTTCTTCTGGTTGAAATCTATTGAAGGGAGTTGTATTAACTCATGCAAACTTGATTGCAAATGTTGCCGGCACCAGTCTTAGTGTGAAATTCTTCTCTTCAGATGTGTAAGTGCTTCACTTCTCTTCAGATAGTCTTAGCACTTTGTTTCCATTGAATTATTGGTAACTAATGTTGTCATAATGTCTTCTATTTCCAGTTACATATCGTATCTTCCGCTGGCACACATTTATGAACGCGCAAATCAAATCCTAACAGTTTACTATGGAGTTGCTGTTGGATTCTACCAAGGGGTTGGAAACTGAACTTTTTTTCCTATAAACCAGATACTTGGCATAAGTCGGTATCTAAACTTTAAGGCAGAACATTCGCCATTTTTATTCATATTCTTTCCTTAGCGCCATCGTAATGCTTTTGATAAACATCCACTGGTTTGCATTAAGAAACTCTGTTATACCTGTGCACCTATTATCTGGTCTTTCCTTAGTCCTCCCATGCCCTTACCTTGCCTGAAAATCTTTTTCTTTGACTTGATTGGGAGAAATATTTGCCACAATTTCTGCAGGACAATTTGAAACTACTTGATGATCTGGCTGCTCTGAGACCTACTATATTCAGCAGCGTCCCTCGATTATACAATAGAATCTATGATGGGTAATTATTGCTACAGTTTGTTTATATGCTCCACTGCTTTCCATGATTCACTGAATTAATTGTAACTTTGTTCTTGCCAGTATCACAAATGCAGTAAAATCTTCCGGTGGGCTGAAACAGAGGCTCTTCAATGCCGCCTATAATGCAAAGAAGCAGGCTCTCTTGAATGGTTGGTTCTGTCGTGCACATTAACGTTGCTTATGCATAATAGGCTTATCTACATTGAAACTGTCTATATGATGCTGTGGCTTTATATTGTAACTTCTGACGCAGCTAGGAACTCTTTTTACTGTCAAGTTCAAAGAGTTGAAATTTTTTTTTCATTTATAGAGTATTGGGTTTGATTTCCTTTTATGGGTATTGTTGGTTCAGGAAAGAGTGCTTCTCCCATATGGGACAGGTTGGTATTTAATAAGATAAAGGACAGACTTGGAGGGCGGGTTCGTTTTATGACATCTGGGGCTTCACCTCTGTCTCCTGAAGTGATGGATTTTTTGAAGATGTAAGTTTATTGCTTTTAAAACTCTGTGTTCTTTCATATTATACAATAGAATTCATCTTCAAGAATGAACACTTTTCATTCCCCAGCCATCCCTCTCTCTCCCTAATTAATGATAGATAATTAGACTGGCTTTGGTTTCCTAGAAATTTGCTTGCCATTAGCTTGAGATTTTCTTTATCTTTTGATTTAGTCTTTTGATATGACTCTATTCCAGATGCTTTGGAGGTACCGTAACAGAGGGATATGGAATGACTGAAACATCTTGTGTTATAAGTGGAATCGACGAGAGTGATAACCTCTCTGGTCACGTTGGCTCTCCTAACCCAGCTTGTGGTGAGTTCATTACCAACTCAGTAATTTGGAACTTAATATACAACTTACATCGCCGTGGGATTTAATCTGCATTAAATATTTCAGAGGTGAAGCTTGTGGATGTCCCAGAAATGAACTATACATCAGCGGATCAGCCCCATCCCCGCGGCGAAATATGTGTTAGAGGTCCTATAATTTTTAGAGGCTATTACAAAGATGAAGTTCAAACGTATGAACATCTATTGCATTGCAAATACCACTTTCACTAACAAAAGTGTACCAAACATGTAATTTTGTAGTAAATTGTATTATTTTCAGGAGAGAGGTGGTCGATGAAGATGGATGGCTTCACACTGGAGATATCGGTCTATGGCTACCGGGAGGACGTCTAAAAATTATTGACAGGTTTTCCCAAATCACTTTATCCTTATTCATTATTTCATTAGTAGAACCAAATACGTTGGCTACAAAGGTAAGCTTGCTTTTCATCTGTATTTTCTCATCCCAACAATAGAGTCTATTTCTTACTGATGGTTCACACACTAATATTTGCAAATGTGACGGAAGCCTACGTGGTTTATTGCTTCTTTGTTTTTAGATTTTATGTGAGACAAATGGAAACTAAATTTTCCTAAGAGCTAAAGTGTAGGAAGTGCAAAGCTAGAGTCTTTCATGATGGGTTATTTTTTAGGGGAATTGTTACTATCTTTTGAACCGAGAATTATCTTAGTGAAATTTCCTCGTCCTTTGGATAGGAAGAAGAACATCTTCAAATTGGCGCAAGGAGAGTACATAGCTCCAGAGAAAATTGAAAACGTCTATGCCAAAAGCAGTTTTGTGGGCCAATGCTTCATATATGGTAGAGAAAGCAAACTTCGTAAATTATTTTTGTTTAGTATTTGCTTTAGTCTTTAGCTCGTCTGTTTCCATTATTCAGGTGATAGCTTCAATTCATCATTGGTCGCTGTTGTATCGGTTGATCCAGATGTTCTTAAAAGCTGGGCTGCTTCAGAAGGGATTAAGGTTTGATATAACCTCCTTCACTGAATTCTCAACACAATACTACAAAAAATAATTATACCACTATGTCAAATGCAGTATGGAGATCTGAGAGAATTGTGCAATAACCCAAAAGTGAAAGCAACAGTGCTGAAGGACATGGACGCTGTTGGAAAAGAAGCTCAGGTGACATCTCAGAAACATTGATCTATTTATTTCATCAATTAGTTAGTTTTCTCAAAGACGAGATCATTGACTGGAGACTCAAAACAAAACGCATGCTGTAGTTGAGAGGCTTCGAGTTTGCAAAAGCTGTGACTTTGGTGCTGGAGCCATTTACGCTTGAAAATGGTCTGCTGACTCCAACATTCAAGGTAATTTCATGCAAGACGAATACGTTTAGTATTCTTCATACAAACTAGCTTTTAGAGGTAAATTCTATTATATTAGTGTGCATCAATGTGATCGAACTAATTCTACTTCTGTAATGGGTATGGTTTAGTAGAGGACGTTTTGTGATGTAGGATAATAAAAAAACCAATTGAGGCAAAAGGGTTTGATTGGATTTTGTAGGTTAAGAGACCACAAGCAAAGGAATATTTCGCAGAAGCAATTACAAACATGTACAAGGAGCTTGCTGTTTCGGATGGCAGTGCTAATAAAGCTTTTTGATTCGCGGAAACGTGTGATTAATAAAAATCCTACGCCTACAAAGTTTTATAATGTTCATCCCAAAATTGTATTCTTTTTCTTTTTGCTTCTTCCCACATATTTATTGTATGCTAGTATAGGTAACAAAGGTGTTACAGTAACAAATCTATTTTACTGTGTAATAAAATGGCAAAAACATTTCCGATTCGGTTGTTTGNTTTGGTTTTTTTTTTTTTTTTTTTTTTTTTTTTTGCTAAAAATTTCAGATTCGTTTGTTGTGTTGGAGATTCTTCTTCGAACTATTACCAAACCACAATCTGGTTCATTGTGAGTTGACTTATTGCTTGATTGTCCGTACACTGCTTCAAGATATACAGTTGATTATGGATATTTAAAAAACATGATTGCTTAAGACATGACACCCATTAAAACATTCAAAAGTTTCCTACACAATTTTCTGAGTATAATCCCTTGAATTTGCATTGTGAATAATGATGGACATGGTTGTTCATGACATGCTATAGAAATAAAATAATTTGACACGGATCCACTCTAATGTATATTTTTTTATATAAGTTTTGCAAATCTTTTATAAACTTAATATTTTATATTAAATAAAAATATTCTTCTTGTAAATATTCCACAGCCATTCCAATTAGAAAAAAAAAAAAAACATAACTAAAAATTAAGTTGATAATGGACCAACTCAACCCATTTACCAAAACGGATTGGACTAATCCATATCCATTTAGTAGGGTACTAATCCTAATAGATATGGATTGAAATAAATTGGATTATCCATTTTGACACCTATGTATGAGTGGTTAGATTGCTTATCATTATAAGATGATACATCCGACATGTTTGGAAAATTATCTTAAATACAATAGGTAGAGTATCTTCTTCATTACCATATTTTTCTTCTTAAGTTCACATAGCTTTCACTAAGTGATAAACATTATTATAAAAAAGATAAATATGATATGATGTGATTGCGCTAGAATTTTCAGGAATTTTAAGTTTCCATATTATTTACATTTGTTTTGTAATAAGGAAATAAATCTGCAAAAATCAAGTTAATATCGTACCGTGTTAAAAGTTCTGATCTTGTGGTACAGCAAGATTTGACTGTGTAATCCAAAATATTTGGGAGAAAAAAGAAAATCAAGACTAAGATCCCAAAACATTTACACAGACATAGTTTTTTAACGTTTGATCCATGTTTTTAGCCTTGGTTATTTCAAACCCCAATTTTAGATAAGTGTGTGGATCTCTTCACACTTTGTCTGTGACTCTTGTCATTATAAATACGTGATCTTCTTTTATCTTTATATCCAACACAGTGTCTGTCTCTGTCTCCCTCAGCTTTCTCATGTTTCATCATCTTTAGCTTTACACACATACAAATACTTTGTAGATTCTGAGTTTTGAGTGGTTTTAAACATGGCTGGCGGTGCTCCATCTATCGCGAATGGTCCGGCTTTCGAAGGCAAGGTGACTTTTTATGTCTATGTCTGTGTTGTAATTGCCGCTTTCGGCGGTTTGATCTTCGGTTATGACATCGGAATTTCTGGTATTCTCTCTTTCTCTGTACCAAATTTTATGTTTACTCATATACTTGAAGAAACTGGAAAAAACCCTACCTTGTTTCTCAAGTTTTCTATGTTCTTAGCTAATGTTGATGGCTTGTGTATTTACAAGGTGGAGTGACCGCGATGGACGATTTCTTGAAGCTGTTTTTCCCCGCGGTGTGGGAGAGGAAGAAGCACGTATTCGAGAACAATTACTGCAAGTATGATAACCAGTTCTTGCAACTATTCACATCGTCTCTTTACTTAGCGGCACTCGTGGCTAGCTTCGTTGCTTCTGCTGTCTGTTCCAAACTAGGACGCAAGCCCACGGTGCAGATTGCTTCTGTCTTCTTCTTGATTGGTGTGGGCATGACAGCGGGAGCCGTTAACCTCGTCATGTTGATCTTTGGAAGACTCTTTCTTGGTTTCGGCGTCGGTTTTGGAAATCAGGTATATAAACTCAAAACTAGCAATGGCGTGTCAAAATGGTTGAGTCCGGAATTGAAATGACTAAATGAACTTGAAATTTTTAGGCAGTGCCGCTTTTCCTATCGGAGATTGCTCCAGCGAAGCATCGAGGAGCTCTCAACATTGCATTCCAACTCATGGTTACAATCGGAATTCTGATTGCAAACTTAGTCAACTACTTCACTGCCCAGGTTCACCCTAACGGATGGCGAATTGCTCTTGGTGGAGCTGGAGTTCCCTCGATTATCCTCCTCGTTGGTTCACTGCTCATCTGCGAGACTCCCACGAGTCTCATCGAGCGAAACAAGCACGAAGAGGGCAAAGCAATCCTAAGGAAAATCAGAGGAGTTGAAGATATTGAAAAGGAGTACGAATCTATTGTCCACGCCTGCGACATTGCTAGTCAAGTCAAGGATCCTTACAGGAAACTTTTGAAGCCCGCGAGTCGCCCACCGTTTGTCATTGGAATGCTTCTCCAGCTTTTCCAACAATTCACTGGAATCAACGCGATTATGTTCTACGCACCAGTCTTGTTCCAGACCGTTGGATTTGGAAATAGTGCAGCTCTTCTCTCTGCGGTTATCACCGGAAGTATCAATGTTCTCAGCACGCTGGTCGGTATTTACCTCGTTGATAAAAGCGGCCGAAGATTCCTCCTTCTCCAATCCTCCGTTCACATGCTCGTTTGCCAGGTCTAATAACCTCTTACATCTTTTTCTTGTGTTTCTTGATCCACAAGTAACCAACTAAACCTAACATTAATTTTTTTGCAAACAGCTGATCATTGGAAGCATCCTAGCAAAAGACCTCGGCATAACCGGAACACTCGGGAAGACACAAGCCCTAGTGGTTGTGATCTTCGTGTGCGTTTACGTGATGGGATTCGCTTGGTCATGGGGACCTCTGGGATGGCTAATCCCAAGTGAAACCTTCCCTCTAGAGACAAGAAGCGCAGGGTTCGCTGTAGCTGTCTCTTGCAACATGTTCTTCACTTTCGTGATCGCTCAAGCTTTCTTGTCGATGCTTTGCCACATGAGATCAGGAATATTCTTCTTCTTCAGTGCTTGGATCGTTGTGATGGGACTATTCGCATGGTTCTTCATTCCAGAGACTAAAGGTATCGCCATAGATGACATGAGGGAGAGAGTGTGGAAACCACATTGGTTCTGGAAGAGGTACATGCTTGCCGAAGATGATCATGAAGACGTCGAAAAGAGAACTGCTTGAACTCACACAAGTCTCTATTCATCTGAAATTTCTTTTCTTTTTTTTATAAAAAAGACTGAATTTTTTTTCAGTTTCTGCTCTCCTTTGTTTATTTTTTTTTTTTTTGGGTTGAGGTTCTTTGATTCTTTCGTACTTTTTTTTCGTGGGAACAATAAGACCAACTTGCTGATTCAGGTTAGGTATTATCAATGAAATTAAGTGGAGTTTTTCCTCACTTTCTATGATTTCTTTACTTTTGCATCATAAAACGAAAATCCAAATTTACATATAACTAATATATATTGCTAAACTAAAGTTCATACTTCTTCATACCAGTTATGTCGTATTGAACATATTAATATCCGTAACAATTTTATTTTTTCACAACAGTTTTGGACAGAAATCACGTTGCATTAACTATCTTAACAGTTCATACCAGTTACCATCTGCAGGAACTATCACAATGCGTTGTCTTAATTAAAGTTCATAATTGGCGCTTCCTTTAACTAAAAATACCAAACGTATGGGAACAAAATCAAACAAGCAATCCTGTGAAGGCTACATCAATAAGTGAATCATAAACCAACGCTACTTAAACCACAACCTTCTGTCCTTATCAGCATCTTTCAATCCTTTTTCAAAAAAGATAACAAAAGATTCATTATCACTCACCCCCTCAACATCTCTACTCACCAAAACAAAAAGCAAAATCATGAGAAACTGAGGTGCGTCAAGTTTCACATTACTAGATAGCAAACAAAAACATAAAGAGATGAAAGATTTATGTTTAGGGACCAATCAATGTTTCTAGTCGGGAAGTATTTGCTCGTTGTCTGCATCTCCTTCAGTCTCAATTGTAGGCTTTTGTGGTCCAGCTCCAGGAGCTTGCTTCTTCTTGATACCACTCACTATATCATCAATTCTAAGAAGCATACATGCCGCTTCGATCGCTGTCTTAAATGTTTGTGCCTTAACATTGTAAGCGTCCCATATCTGATCACAAAGTCGAAACGGTTAGTCTTACGCAACATTGACTCAACAGAGAGAAAAGCTATGATTTTCTTCTCACCTTGCTCTCTTTCATGTCAGCTATAGCACCAGTGTTTCCATCGATGCCGGTCCAGGCATTTTCACCATTTGCGTGCTAATACCAAAAAAACCAAAGATTTTAATCAATTTGAAAAATATTGTATCAAAAAATTGTCTAGCTATGAAATATGGTAGACATACCTTTCCTTGCAATGCTGTCATAGTTCTGATAACGTTAACTCCACAGTTCTGAGCAAGGGTACGTGGAATAGCCTCAAAAGCTATAGCAGCTGCTTCATACGGCCACTGTTTCAATGACATTCAAAAATTAAAGCCCTATTCAACTTTGAAATGACCACACAACTATAGGCAAAGCAGTAAAAACCATAGCAAACCTTTTCGATTCCTTCAATTGTTGCACTCTTCTGTTTTAAAGTGGCCGAAACTGTTAATTCTGTGGCTCCACCACCCGGAACAAGCTTTGGGTTCTTGATGATGTTTCTTGAAACAGACATGGCATCCTGTAGCAAGAATGTATCAGGATTGTGACAATGACTGCCTTAAGTAATATCTAAGGTTTAGTAAATATCATTTACGCACCTGAAGATTTCTTTCCACTTCATTGAGGAGATCTTTGCTTGGTCCTCTTAGGAGTACGGTACATGCTTTGGGTTCCTTGCAATCAACAACGAAGGCAAAGAAGTCATCTCCTATTTTCTTGACCTCAAACAAGCCAGCGCCGGTACCAACATCAGACTCTTGAAGTTCATCAGGTCTGTTCACAATCACAGCTCCACACGCCTTAGCGATTCTATTATTGTCTGTCTTTCTCAACCTTCGGATTGCACTAACCCCAGCTTTACTGAAGTAGTGACAGGCAAGGTCACTAAGACCCTTCTCTGTAATTACAACGTCGGGTTTGAACTTCAGTATTTGCACGCAGATGTTCTCAATGTACTCCTCTTCCAGTTTCAACAGCACTTCCCAGTCCTCTTCTCTAACCAACTCGGCATTGGTTTGATTTTCACCTTTCTTGTACTCAAGAGGACAATCAAGAAGAATAATCCGTGGATTGACAATCTTTCTCTTCATTTTACCAGGAGCAACTACATCTTTGTTAAACATAACTCCTTTAAGAACCTGGGAGTCCTCTAACTGTCCACCAGGAACCTTCTCAACCTTGATGTACTTTTTAATGTCCACCTCCCTCAATCCTTGTCCAAGATCAACACCAACAGTAGTGGTAGCGTCAATAGCCAAATCCTATAGTCAAGTAAGAACGTGAGAAAAAATACTTTACGACAATACAGAAAGCCAGGAAAACTGAAGTGTCCGTCACATATATAGCTTCTCAATGCCCAGATATAAAAATTTGTTTTATCTTATAAGCGTACAACAGTCCATAATTTAATCTAGGAAAGACTCATATATTGTAAAAGTCAGCCATATGATGCAAGAGGAAACAACTTTAGTAATAAAAGTACTCACAGCAATTAGATCTCCAAACTGGCTAGTAAATTTTGTTCCTATGCAGCTCTTCACTAATCCTAGCACTGTTGCACCTGTATTATAAACATTCCCGTGTCAGTAAACATGAGGGAAAAGCCCAAATCAGAAGAAGGTCCCTCCGCTCTAGCTGAAAATTATCAGAAAAAAGAAAAAAATGGACTTACGGTCATTGACATCGATTGTCATGGCAATCTTGTCAAGAACAGCAATGGCATCCTCGAGAGCCTTATTATAAGCTGCAGAGAAGAAGATATTGTTCAAATGGAAGCTGTAAAAAATACAATATTGTGGACTGAAACACATGATACACAAGTATACCTCTGCATATGACTGTGGGATGGTAACTTTTCTCAATGAATGCTTCAGCAACATGTAACATTTCACCAGCTGTTGAGACAAAAATATAGCAGTGATCAAAAACAGCAGAAAACATGTTGCTTTCAGAACAAACATTTAAAGCATATCAGTTGAGAGCCAAATCCACAACACAGGATGGCAGCAGTATATATTACACTCTTCATAGTGGCAGACAATAATCTCAACTAAAGAACCATCACATAGTGAACATACCAAGAACAATAACAGATGTAGTCCCGTCACCAACTTCTTCATCCTGTGTGCGACTCAGCTCAATCATCGACTGTAATCAACAAAGGAGCAATCAGTATTCAGTAAAACAAAAACAATGAGAAGACAACAAGCACAAGAGAGATTGGGAAGAAGTCAAACCTTAGCTGCAGGATGGGCAACATCTAATTCACGCAAGATAGCATTTCCATCATTGGTAACAACAATCCCTGTAAAGAGCCAGTAACCAATTGTTTAGCAGCAGATACAACCCACAAGCATAAAGCATAGAAGGCGAGAAATAATCCAATCAGCAAAACCCACAATTTAGGGTTTATGCACAGCCAACTCAAAAATCGAAATAGAATGAATTCGAGATTCACAAATCTGTGAAGACTGAATCTTTCAAAAGGCCTAAACACTAACCTAATCCTCATCCATATAAAGATCAGAAAACACTGATAAGAAACTGCAAAATCAGAGAAGTTTACCTCCACCAGCGTCAAGAAGCATCTTTAACATAGAGCGAGGACCCAATGTAGTCCTGATGATATCAGCCACAGCCTGTAAAATTGAATCCACAACTAAGGTGAAGCCATGATTCATAGCAGAGAGAGTGAAAAGCAACAATTGAAAAAAAAAATAGACTTTAATACCTTGGAAGCTTGAATATTACCATGGTGAACCTTAGTTCCAGATTCACGCTTCAAGGAATCCTCTGAAACATTTCACAAAGCAGTAACATTAACGAGTTGGATCACAAAGCTAAGAGAACTGAAAAAACAAAAACGAGATCTGCAGAAACACTCACTGAGAACAAGGACCGGGGCATTCATGTCTCCGATTTGAAGAGTGGACGGAGAATCAGATCAGAAAGCTTAGCGACGGCGACGGAGCAAATTCAAAAAAGGCGGAGACTGAATCTCTGAGAGTGTCGAAGAAGTGGAAAATGGTTTAGGGTTTGATTCAGTTCTCGATTCTCTCTCGCACCTTCTCTCACTCTCCTTATTTTAGTTTTTCAGGTTTTTCAAGCCCAACTTAAATCTTATTAAGCCCGTTAGGCATTAGCCCATCATTTTTCAAAATTATTTAATTTTATTAAGTTTTTTAAAATCATTAAATAGTAAGTATACATTGGCAAACTAGCTACTACTATATTACTACTTTTACAATCAACCACTTTTAAAATATCATATTGCTAAACACAACTAATGTAAAAAGATATACACAAATCCCTTCATTTTGTGAATTAGATTTATTAGAAATATGCTTGAATATATTTATAAATATACATATTGTTTGGAATTTGGAAAATAAATTAAATACGGTAATGTGATACTTAACAAAAAATATCAATTGATACTTTTAAAAAATATCAATTGTTAAAATTTCAGCAGCCCCTCTGAGAAAATACATTAAAAATGAATGGAGGCAACCTTGTAGAACATTAATGCAGATGAAATTTCTCCAACAAAAATAATTATATGATAATATTTGAGATAAGTAAATGTTTTGCCACCATCTCACGAGCCCAATCGCCAATTAAGAATGGACAACTTGTATGCACGTGATTTTATTATGTGAAATAATTATTCATAGTTACACATATTGGAATTTAATAGGAGTGACCATATTATTAGTGGTTAAGGCACTTGGTTAAGTGGCATTGCATTACGTTTTATTCTCACAGCTTACCAATGATCTTTTGGCCACTCTCCTCATGATGCATACGTAGCCATCACTTAAGTTCCATGTATTTTGAACTAATTCCGGATATATTATAATGCAAATTGTTTTCATCAGGAAGATTGAAAATTCAATTTTTTAAGATGTGGTGTACTCCAATAGTTAGTATTGTATAACTCAAAACATTTAGATAATTATTATTGACTTGTGGGATATATGGATCGAGCACTAAAAATTTGGCGATATGTCAAACATTTACCCTCTAGCCTCCCTTGTTGAACTCCAACTTGTGAAAGTCTCATTAACACCAATCAGTTTATTTGATCTCACACTTAGTTTTAAAAATCTATAAAAATGGCCTTTTGAGATAATTGTATAATTCATCTATGTATGAATATATATATACTTCTTTTCACTTGGATAAACTGTACTGTAAAACATCTATACCAATACACCAAGTCTATTATTATTTACTATAATTCCCAAGTCATAAACTTATTTATTTTCAACTTCACCCAAAAAAAAAAAAAAAATTAATCAGAAGTTTTGTATATTAAAAGATAATTAAGAAAGACATGCATTTACATCATTTATTATTTTTAATAACTCGAAACTACCATACCACCATCCAAAAGCATTTGCATATGGTCTCTCACTTAAAGTTATTTACTTATCAGTTCTCAGGATATTTTCCATAACAAAATCCAAAATATGGCCATTCGCCTTCACTAATCTTTTAAATTAAAAATAGTAGATTCACCAATGAGATATTACCACTAAAATCTCGTACAACACTTAATTTGAACAAAATGTCCATTATTAAAAAAATACATTTCAATGCTTTTTTTGTGCTATAAATAGGCATCACCCTCGTGCAATATCTCACAAATACTAAGAGTAAAAAATTAACACATAGGTAATACAAAAAAAATGGAAGGGTTTCTTCGCGTCCTCGTAGCCAAAGCTATCTTGTTGGTTATAGCATCTTCATTTGTATCTTGTTACGACCCAAGTCCTCTCCAAGACTTTTGTGTTGCTCTCGATGACGCTAATGGCGGTAATCTCTATTTACTACACATATAATATGCATGGTTAATATCATACTAGTTATGATATATTCGAGTATTAATTACAACACACATGTGTTAATTATATACAACCATAGACTAGTATTTACTAACCAACGTATTCATAAGATCGATAACCAGGTTTTGTATTAGAAAATCTTCAATAATGCTACGTACAATAATAAGATTTGATCTCTTCTCTTTTCAGTTTTCGTGAATGGAAAATTTTGCAAAGATCCAGAATACGTGAAAGCCGAAGATTTCTTCACTTCCGGGCTAAACATTGCCGGTGACACCATGAACCGTGTTGGCTCCAACGTTACAAATGCTAACGTTGACAAAATCCCGGGACTAAACACTCTTGGAGTCTCACTTGTCCGAATTGACTTTGCCCCGGGAGGTCAAAACCCACCCCACACGCATCCACGAGCCACCGAGATCCTCGTAGTTGTCGAAGGAACGCTCTTAGTCGGGTTCGTGACATCGAACCAAGACAACAACAGATTGTTCTCCAAGGTTCTTTATCCCGGAGACGTATTTGTGTTTCCCATAGGAATGATACATTTTCAGGTGAACGTTGGGAGGACAAACGCGGTTGCGTTTGCTGGTCTTGGTAGCCAAAATCCCGGTACGATCACAATCGCGGACGCTGTTTTTGGATCGAAGCCTTTGATTATGCCCGAGATTTTAGCTAAAGCGTTTCAGCTGGATGTGAACGTGGTTAGGTATCTTGAGGCAAGGTTTTCTTCTAAATATGGTAGTCATTATTAATTAATATAAGTTTCTAAAGAATGACGTGAAAAATGTATCAAAATATGAATAATTTGTATGATCTTTGATGTGGTTACAATATGTAATATATATAGTGTGTGAGAAATAAAACAAAAACCAGTAAGACGGTTTGATAATAAAGAAATTTAAGTGTGATTTATGTGTAGGCATGAAACCACTATGATGAGAGGTAACTAATGAGCCCAAGCATATCTCGTTTAATATTTTGTCTGTAAATTAATTATGCCTGTCTCCATTTTTCTTAAATATTCCAAAGATAAATCAATTTTTTAGATACTTACAAGAGGTTTAACAAATATATACATTTATTTTTCGGAAGATAAATTTATTCAGGTTAATTATGTATTGTGAGATCAATGAATTTCGATGATTACTTAGGTTAAAATAAAAATGAATCGGATTCGAGACTTTAAACTTTTTAATTTTTTTTGGTAAGAGACTTAAAACTTTTTAATTAACTTGTGATATGTTATATGAATCTGAGAACCTATATATACTTACCGAAAAAATGCACTCAAATTATTTTGTAATTAATTAATAGAAATCATAGAGTATAAAACAAACAAACAAAAATAGCAAATTGAACTAATAAGATTTTTATATGGCTTCACATCTTATAAAATTGATAAAGTGTGAATCGAACAAAACCAAACTGCAGTAAACTAAATAATTAAATATGAAGTATAATCTATAAATTCCATAAATCGTAAAATGGAGAAAAGAATATAATTTTTTAAAAAATTGGAAAAAAAATTACTAAACCAAAACAAAATCGCAAATATGTCCAGCATAAAGTAAAGAAAAAAGAATGATTGAAATTGGGTAGACTTGCGGTTTAAGGGAATAAGATTATTCTCAAAAAGATTTTTGTTAATGAAAAAATAAAATAATCTTAAGGCTTAAACTTCCCAGGCTGGATCAACTTTGAATGGATTCCACCTCTTTATTCTTACCTGATTTCTCCGCGTTTTCTTCTTCTCGACTCTGCTTCTTTGCTTTATCCACTGACAATTTAATTTATTGAATTTCATATTCCAAAAGTAATCTCTTTTTGAACCAAGATCAGGAAAAGCGTAAAACCCCGATCAGCAAAATCCGGAGAAAGAGTATCTCTTCTGTAGATTAGGGTTTTTCCGATCTGCATCCGAAATTTCCTCTTTCTGAGTTTCCTATTGCGTTTACGATTCTTCAAGGTGCGTTCTTGTTGGTTGCGTTTGAATCACTCTCAGATCCTGACCCCTAAAGTCTGGGTTTTTCTTCGTTTCTGCAAATCGCTTTTGAATCGTGAAATTGGTCTCGGAATTTAGGGTTTTCTACTTCGACTTAAGCTTCAAACGTATTGTCTACTAAGCCCTCTGGATCTTGGAGCCATCAGGAGGCCATTGGCTTGGCTCTTTTATAGAAATTGTACAGGTACTTACCCATTTTTAGCTTTTGCCTTGTTTACTGTTTGACGAGTTTCTTCAGAATGTAAACTTTCTACTTTTGCTTTCATACTAGTTGCAGAATGGCGGATTTGTTACCCATCTATCTCATTATTGTGGCATTTCTATGCGCTGGTGGAGCCATTGCTTTGGCTTTATTCCATATATACAAGCACTTACTCAATTATACAGAACCCATTCATCAGAGATATATTGTGCGCATTGTCTTCATGGTCCCGGTTAGTATTACCATTTCCAAAACCTTTCTATGGATTGTCTATCCGGTGTCATGCTAATATGTTCGTGATTTTTTGTTTTGCACAACAGGTCTATGCTTTGATGTCATTCTTGTCTCTTGTCTTGCCCAAAAGCTCGATATACTTCAACTCTATCCGAGAAGTGTGAGTGTTTTCATATTTGCTAGTCTAGCATATGCTTGCTTGAAAGCTGTACTTGATTCCCATTGAATCTTGTGTTGAGAAATAGATGACGAACCTTTTGAACTGAGGTCTATGCTTTGGTTTCAACTCTTAACAAATAGTGGATGGTGTATGTTACTAAAGCTGTGTGATTTTGTTTCAGTTACGAAGCGTGGGTGATTTATAATTTTCTATCGCTGTGTTTAGATTGGGTTGGAGGCCCAGGTTCAGTAGTCATAAGTTTAACCGGCCGCTCTCTGAAGCCATCGTGGCATCTCATGACATGCTGCTTCCCACCACTACCTTTAGACGGGTTAGTTTCCTAATAGTTTCTACTTTCTGTTTGCTTATATTTGTGGCATTTGCATATTTCTTCAGTTTCTCCTATGACTTTTCACAGTGTCTGTAAACTTAATTTTTTGACAAAATCATGCTGCGGAACTTTATAGATAAGTGTTTCTCTATCATTCGGTTGCTGCATTTTTTTTGTTCATTGGAATCATTAGCTGTTTTTAGTCCACTCATATTATCAGCATGATGATTATGGTTTTTATCTTGTTTCTCAGTTTGTATTCTGTGACGACTGTCTTATCTTTCATGTATTAGACTATTAGCCCATACCTGTTTATCTTTTGATATAGGCGTTTTATTCGGCGGTGCAAGCAAGGTGGTCTTCAGTTTGTAATTCTAAAGCCAATCCTAGTTGCTGTCACACTTGTGCTATATGCAAAAGGGAAATACAAGGATGGAAATTTCAGCCCTGATCAATCCTATCTCTATCTCACTATCATTTATACAATATCCTACACAGTAGCTTTGTACGCGCTGGTCCTCTTTTATGTGGCATGCAAAGATCTGCTTCAGCCATTCAATCCAGTCCCAAAGTTTGTGATTATTAAGTCTGTGGTCTTTCTAACTTATTGGCAGGTAATGTTTACTGATTCCTTAGCTATCACTAAATCTGATTTTGGCAGTGACTTCAGCCTATTCCCCACACAATAACACAATACTTCTGTCTGGCGAACCTTTTCGTGTTACAGGGTGTTCTAGTTTTCCTCTTTGCTAAATCTGGATATATAAAAGACGAAGAAGAAGCAGCTCTCTACCAAAATTTTATAATTTGTGTGGAGATGCTTATTGCTGCAGCTGCTCATTTCTATGCATTTCCATACAAGGAATATGCAGAGGCCAATGTTGGAGGCGCTCATGGTTTTACAGGAAGTCTGGCACATGCTCTTAAACTAAATGATTTCTACCATGACACTGTCCACCAGGTAAGTGAATAATTGTAAAATCTAAATATCCAAAAAATGATTTATCTTGTCTCTTTGGTACGATAGTGATGATGATATTGGGTTTGTGATCTTTACAGTTTGCTCCTACATATCATGATTATGTGCTCTACAATCATAATGATGGTGGTGAGGAAGGGACAAGGAAGTACAGAGCAAGAACATTTGTGCCAACTGGTCAGGAAATGGACGCTGTGAGAAAGAACAAACACATGTTTGGAAACAAGATAGATGGTCACTCGTCTCCAGGACCAAGCACACCGAAAAACTCCAGTATAACTTCTGATCCTACACGCCCCGAGACCATGAAATCTTCTTTGCTTGTGGATGCCTCGGGCTCTGCTTCCACAATGTATGACATGTCACTCATTGACCTCGATATATCAAGCTACCCGAGCAAGGTACCCTCTGCAAACGTAAGTGGAGGACCTAAATAGTGAGGAAAATGATGTAGGAAACCACCATTAACAGTAACAAAACGCGCTAGATTCAGGAGTCTCTCGAGTGTATTGCTAAGCAGGAAGGTGTTAGTTGAAGACCTTCTATTCTTGTATCTGTAATCCCTTGTTGTTCTATAAGAGTCTCTTCCTCTTTCTTGTTCCTGATTGTTCCTCGGTGTTTGGTTTGTAGATATAAAAGGTTTACAGATTTTTGGTTACACGGTTTCACAAAAGATTTGAATCATTTGGTGTGGAATTAGAAAGAGTTAGATAAATTTTGGAGCTGTTAGGCCATCCTTTTCTTTGTTCCTTTCATACCACTAAACTTTGAATCATTTGGTGTGTTATATATCCTAACATTCCATTTTTAATCATATNAAAAAGCCCTAAAAAAAAAAAAAAAAAAAAAAAAAGCGTATTCATACAAACAATTAAGTTATTGATACACCTAATTTAAGGCCCCATCAACTACACATACGATCAAATCCATGCAAAAATGTCAATATCATTTCAGTCTTTTTTGTAATCTCAAAAGCATAATTCAGATTTTATATCCGTCATATATATTTAAATACTTGAATTTTTTTTGTTTTTATAACAATAAAAGAACGTGATATTGGAACTTTATATTGAATTTTCTTCTTTTTTTTAACTTGTTGGGAAGTTAGATTAAAGTCTCACCTACACATAAATGTAATAGATTTGACGAGAGAAGAGAACTTTATATTTTAGTGGGAAAAAGAAAGAAGAGAGACGCCATTAAAAGCAAACAAGTAAGAAAAGGCAAAGTCTTTCAGTATTTAAAGCAACATCGTGATACACTTTAAACCAACACTGCGATATATATATGCTACCAAACAAAACCCTATTCGTCGCCGTTTCATACGACGGCGGAGAGTTTTAGGGTAAGTTTAACCTAATCGGATTCTTCCGCAAGCAATCTTCAAGCCCTATTCAAATGAGCAGAAACATGAGTAGCAGTAACGGTTACTATGGTTATGGCTATGGAGGAGGATACGTGGAGAAGAGACAGTTGTTCTTAAAGAGTTATCAGTTCTCTAGGAAACAGAGTTTAACAGAGAAGATCAAGAGATCTGTAAGAAGAGTTGTGAAGAAAGTTGTCTGGATGAGGTTGAAATCCGCAAGAAAGCTCAAACGCGTTGTTTGGTCGCGTCTCAAAACCGCGTTTTACTGCCGCCGTAGACGCTTTTTTCGTCTTCTTAATCCAAACAAATCTTCCTCTTACTGCTTCTATTGAGAAATCTATCTTCTCTTTGCGCTCTGTTTCTTGATTGTGTGTGATTAATTAGTTTCGTTAATTAATTCGTTTGCGCTTTATAAGGATGATTACTCTTCGTTTTAATCATGTTGTGAAATTCACTTAATGATCTTGTTATGGATATGATTATACTGGTCAGTGATCAAAATTTCTCTTTGAAAAAAGTGTTCAATTTTCAAGATTTTGTTTTCTTGGGATTGATTAGAAAGAGACGTTAGGACACGGGAGATCATGCAGGAAACGTGAAATATTTAGTTGAATGGTCGTATTTTTTTGAATAGTAAATGTTTATTGAATCATAGTCGTTACTGATAACGTAAGCGAGTCAGGTTCCTTTTTTTTCGTGTCTCTTTCCCCAACAAGTCAGTGATGAGATGATACGTTTCCGTGAGCCAAGAGAGACTTCTTGTTCCAACTTGCTCCATTTTGTTATCTTATAATAAGCATATTGGGCCTATCATGGGCCCTATTGTGGGTCCATATAACTGTCAGCGGACAATGTGACATCCACCCCGGTCTGCCATTAACCGAATCAGGTTAGTTTAACTGGATATAATAAGGGGTGGGCAAAATATCCGCAATCCGAAAATCCGAACCGAACCCGCCCGAAATTA